>PVKS010004608.1:0-91763 GCA_004027875.1 Aplodontia rufa
TTCCATTCGCCATTTTTCTTACGGCATGCTGTGGTCTTTTTATAGTGTTGGACCCCCTGAGAGACAACAAGGGGCCCTTATCTGATTCTTCTTTGCACACCCAGGACCTAAAATCTTGTGTCCAGTGCACAGCCCATTCTTGATAAATTTGTGTTGAATCAAGCAATGTCCAGTGCCTGCCTCTGCAGACCTGTTGAACATTCCTATGGGAATTGTCTCTCTGCTCTGTTCGCAAGGACCCTCTCCCTCCTTTGTATCTTCCCTGGTAAAATTGACAGGGCAGCAGCTGCCAGTATGGAGCTTTGAAAGCAATCAGGGAGCCATGGACTAGCTGACATAGATGCCCCTTTGAGCATCCTCTAAAACTTCCTGGAGAGAACGCCAGTCTTGGGATCTGCCTCCGAGAACATTTTCAAGGGAATCTGAGAAATCTCAGATCATTTTGGAAATACCTGAGTTAATAAAACTGATGCTTCTCCTTCATGAAAATGGCAGTCACCTTTTATTTCAACTCTTTACAACTCAGAAATGATGCGCCTTTTTGGCAGCGAGCTCCGTGAGAGAAAGAAGCCCTCTTTTTAATCTGTCAGAGAAACGAGGTGGATAAGGAGTGGAAATGAAGTTATGAAGAGTTATCAGAGCCTTGGGAGAAGAAATCTCTGTTCAGCTCAGTGTGTGTGGAATGTAGTTGGATCTGCAGGGTCTTTGGAGTGGGGGAAATTGGATTTGAGAGAACAAAGGGGACTGTATTTGTTGTTCATTGCTGTATAAAATTACACCAAAGCTCAGGGGCTTAAAATAATGAATATTTATCATCACACAGTTTCTGTGGGTCAGGAATTTGAAAGCAGCTTAATTGGGGCTCTGGCTCAGGATTCCTTAGACAGATTCAATCAAGATGAGGGCAAGGGCTGCAGTCATGTGACATCTTGACTGGTGGAGCTGTTGTCCTGTGACATCTTAATTGGAGGGGCCATCATCATGTGACATTGTGACTGGTGGAGCTGTTGTCATGTGACATTTTAATTGGAGAGACTGTCATCATGTGACTTCTTAACTGGATCTGAAAGATGCTCTTTCAAGATGATTCCTGTACAGGGCCATTGGCAAGAGTCCTGGGTTCCTCACCCGGACCTCTCTGAAGGCTGCTTGAGTACTTCATGACATGCCTGCTAACCTTCTGGAATGAGAGAACCAAGAGAGAGTGAGCCAAGAGGAAGGGCGGAATCTTTATAATGTAGTCTCTAAAATCATTCCTAGGTCAGCATCCCAGCTACCATGACAAAGTACTGGGTGGCTGAAAATAATAGAAATGTATTCTGTCATACTGCTGGAGGCTCAAAACCAATGGGACAGCAGAGCCTACGCTCCCTGAACGCTCTAAGAGGGATCCTTGCCTCCTCCGGGCCTCGGAGGCTGCAGATGAGCCCTGTGATCTCTGACTTAGAGATGCATCTTTCCCAGCTCCGCCCCCATCTTCAGGTGGCTGACCTTTCTGAATGTGTCTGTTTTCCCTTCTGACAAGAGCAGTCATTGGAGCAGGGAACACACTGACACTGAGTATGACATCTACTGATTAGATCTCCAAAGACCCTCTTTCCTCAGAAGGCCACGTGCTGAAGTTCTGGGTTGACACTGATTTTTTTTCTTTTTTTGAGTGGGGGAGGGGTGGTCCCCTCATCACATCCCAGAATACCCAACATCACTTCTGCTTTTTTCTTCCTGTTCATCAGCAGTATGCCACTAAATGTGGCCCACACCCAACAGAGTAGGAATTATTCTCTTTTTCTTGCAGACACACATATCAAAAAAATGTGTGGACATATTTGAAAACTACCCTGAGGATAATATTATATTTCTATTCCAAGTACGCTTTTGTCTAGTCTCCTTGAGATCATGTGAAGAGGAGAACATTGATAGATGCTCTATGTTATTGAATAATAATGTATACCTGGGAAAATCCACATTAAATTATTTTAAAATAGGAACCAAATTTCTTTAAGAAGAAATGACAAATATCTTGGCTGGGATTTTTCAATGAAAATCAGTATATTTAACAAATTTAAAATAAAAATTAGGTTATAATTATCCACTAAATTAAAAAAAAAAGAACGAACTATCTTGGTTTCCCCCTTTGGCATAACATTTCCAAAATCACATGATTTCATATTTTTCACATACTGACTTTCTGAGCATAATCATAAAGTGGGTTATTTTACAAAATTCAAATACTTTATCAATATTCTCTAATTTCTTTGGGATTCATGTCATCCTCTTGTATAATGCCTAGACTGTCGTTTCCTTGAAAATTTCCTCCTTTTCGAATAATGTCTAGTAATGTCTCTGTCACATCATCATTTATGAAATTCCGCATATGGATCCCAGTAAATCTAAAATATGACATTTTTAAATTACTGAAATCTTCATCCTTTTTTGGAAAATTTATTTTAAAAACTTAATTTATAATCCATTTAAAAAGTATTTTTAGAAGACTATATTTTACAAGTGTTGCAAGACCAGTAATGATGCTAAGATTCTAGTGTGAAGCGGGAGTTGATTTTGAATGGAGGTTGATTTTATAAATAGTCAATTCAATGATGACTATTTTCATGCTATTGTGAATTTATTTCTCTATAAAACCTCACAACTCTGGAGACTCCAGTCATGAAAACCCAGGCAACCAGGGCTTCCTGACTTTGTTCTCATCTTTCTACAGTTCCAACTCTAACCCACTAAGAGATCTTTCCATCTTCTTTAAAAAAAACACTGTAAAAAAATGATACTAGACAGAGTTACTTTGATGAAAAGTTGTAGGAAAAGGATGATGTGTATAATTAGAAATTGTTACTAAGATTTAATTATATTATTACTAAAAATGGGTCCATATTCAACCATAAAGGAAAATGAAATTATGACATTAGCAGGAAAATGGATGGAACTAGAAACCATCATTTTATGTAACGTAAGTTGAAGAAGGTTAAGGGTCCTATGCTTTCTCTCATATGCAGAATCTAGAGAGGAAAAAGGGAAACAAAGGTTGGAGTGGATCTCCTAAAAATCAAAGGGTGATCAGTAGAGGAAAGGGACCAAGGAGCAGGAGGCAGGGAGGGAGGGAGGAAATGCTGGGGGGGGTGATACCGGCCAAGTTATATTGTCATATTATGTGTATGTACAAATATGTAACAAATCCCATCATTAGGTATGACTATAATGCACCAATAAAAAATGTGGAGGAAAAAAGTGAGCCCACATTAATTCACAACAGAATCCAGAAATGAATCCAGTCACTGTCCTTATCATTTGCAGGTAAATAACAAGCCTGCATCCGAGCATTCCCTTGCATGACCTCTGCAAACGACCCACTCGCCACCCCCACTTTGCTCATTTTTCTGCTATGATAATGAGTTGTTGCTTGTCTCTCATAAATTCATTTGTAAAAACTGAAAGTCAAATGAAGATAGGGGGTCAGGGTAGATGGTTCCATACAGTCATTACCATTCTCAGACTAAATGCTTCCATTTTAATTACTATTGACTTATTGACAAGACTTTTACTAAAAGCAGAGATGGTTTAATATGTATGAAAAATAAATGATGAGCCATAGATACATGCATATATAAACCTGCATATGTGATACGAAAAAGGGAGATTCATGGCAATGAAGTCTTATATTCCACAGGGAAAACCTATAGAAAGGAAACCTAGTGACCAAGGCTCTAAACTGCACCCTTGCTGAGAGGGAGCAGAGGCATCTGACCGGGCGGTGCTCCATCCCTGTGGAGTCTGATGGATGCAGAGGAGATATTTTGATATTTCTGTGGCTGCTGCACACGGGAAGCCAGTTCCTTAGATCTCCAGCTTTTTCTTTATCATTGTGCCAGAATGTTCATAACCAGTCTCTTGACTCAGATTCCATCCATCCTCTTGAGTTTGGTCCTATTCTAATAGCACCCTTTGTATTTTTTTCTCTTTTAAAAGGAAACGTATTATATGCAGAGAGTAGCAATAGCAGACCCTGCTGGCTATCCACTTAAAACCCTTTTCTCCTCCTCCTGTTCACTGATAAAATAATAATATTGTTCTGATGGTGCCTCTCAGGGAGAAAAAAAAGGCTTTATCTCACTTGGGAGACAAATCCCAAACAGGGAAAGGCCATAATTGCAATCTCAGACCCCTGATAAGGGACTGCTTTAGAAACAGGCATGGACCCTGTGCAGGCCAGTGGGATGAGAAATGAGATGGGAAATGTTTCTGTGTTCTTAAAAAAGAGGAACAAAGAAGACAAAGTCGCTTCTCTTCTATCCAGGTATACCTGGATAAAATGCCTGGAACTGCTGTTGAAGAAAAACCTACAGAGAAGATGGTCACAGGGAAGCAGGATCAGGGCCGTGACATACGGTTCTCCTACCTATGGACAGCTGTCCTGTGAGATAATAAAGCTCTTTAAATTTAGGCTGATAGAGTACAGGATTTTGGCAACTAATGCCAAAGCAGTTGAACAAAATAGCCAAAAGAAAATCTTCCCATGCTATGTCCTTTGCTTGAAAGGAGCCTCTGCCCTGCTTATTTGTTAAATTTGAAAATTAGCCAAGATTTCTTCAAAATGCAATCAACCTCTCCCTAATCCAATTTCCCATGAAACCTTATGCATGCTATATCCTCCTCTTTATTCTCTTTGCTGAGATTTGTTTGTGGGGTTTTCTCCCCACTCACCTATTAGAAGTTCCCCTGTGGAAAACCTGATCCGCACTTGAAGGAGTACCAGGGGCTTCAGTCAATCAAATGTCTACCAGCAAAGCACACACACATGTTTATGCTCTCAGGATTATTGGAGAAATAAGCTTCTGGAATCAGAGATAATGCCAGCATCTCTAATACCATGCACCGGGGCTGGGGCGGTCGCTCAGCAGTTGCAGCGCTTGCCTGGCATGCATGAGGATGAGGGTTCAAACCCCAGCACCATATGCACAGTGAAGTGTCAGAGCAATGAAAGCCACATGAAAAACTAAATAAAATTAATTCTTTCTCTCTCTCTCACTGTCTCTCTTTAAAAAAAAAAATCTAATGCCATGCAGGAAGACCAGGAACCCAAACTATCAGCACATACATAAAGTTGTATAGGATGGCAAATATAAAGGACACATGAGCTGAAGACTCTATGTGGGTGTGGGAACATGAATTCCTGACCTATGGTGCTGCAAGACGAGGGGAGGAAGGAACCAAAGGAGCCAGTCCCTCCTAAGGGCAGGCAAGAGGGGGCTCTGTGTCATGTGGGAAACTGGACCTAGCCTGGCTGCCTGTGGAAATGAAGGCCAAGGCTGTGCATCCCTACCCCCATCACATAGCCCTCTGGAATATTGATCCAGCTCCATCTAAGCGGCCACATGGTCTGTTTCACTTTCTGTTTCTTCTCTGATAAACCCTAACTCTGTTCCCCTGAGGTCTGCTTCCATTGCTACTTTGCCCTCAGTGTTGTTCAGGTCTGTGTATCATATCTGGAATGGGCACACTTTTTTGGACTATGGTTCTCATATTTCACCTCCACACTTAAACCCGTCTGGCCTTCTCTATCATGTGGTCAGTTTCTTGTTGGTGGAGCCATTACAGTGTCTTGCCATTTGTACTTTTTTCTGTGCTTCCTTAACCCAGGGGAATCTCAGACCTGAAATCACCTTCCTTCACATCCTCAAGCTTTGACCTACAAACTCAAAAACATAGGAAAGAGCCCCGATTTCTCCTTTCTTCTACCACTTACCAGCTCTGCATTATTATAGCCACAAGGGAAAAGACACACACACACACACACACACACACACACACACACATACTCATATATATAGATGTATGTGTTCAGAGTTCAAATACATTGCAAAATCTGTTGCTGAGACAGAAATGCCCTGACAATATGATTAGAAGAACCACATTTTGTCCTTTTGCTTTTGTCAGCAATGTAATGAACACATACGTGTCAAGTTACTCTGTTTGCCCTAAAAGACAACAAGTTCATTGGAAAGAGCATGAGGTTTGGAATAGACAGAGCTCATGGAACCCTGCCTTGACCCTTCCTAGGTGTGTGATCTGGAACTAAGGAAATATTTCTTGTCGGGCTCTGAATTAAGTTCTGTGCTCATAAGTACTTCTCGGCCTCATAAGCAGTAAGGTGGACTACCATCAACCCCTCCTCCAGCTGAAAATCCTGAGGCTTCGTGAGGCTCACTCAAGGTCACAAAGTCAGGTGATGGACCCAAGCTGAGGTCTGCCAGACTCCAAAGCTGGTGTATACAACCCTACCCTCTATTCACCTTGTCTCCTTGTCCCAAGGTTTTAGTTATAAAAGGAGTCAGGTGCTTACCTGGTCGAAGGAACATAAAGAATATATGATACAGTAGAAAGAGGACACCTACCACACTATAATGCTGAATAACACTTCACCTAGATGTTAGCGGTCCATTGATTTTGGTCAGCTGTGTGGTGCTAATTCATGGAATTGAGTTTCCTGAAACTCCTCTGCCAGAGTTAGATTTGTATTTCTTTTGAAGCTGTCTAATTTTCTGTTTCATTCTTCCTTTCAATTTTGGCCTTTAGTTTAATTCATTTTAGTTACTTGATCATAGAGCAACCTCTTCCTACTGAACTTTAAGCCTCTCCAGGATCCCTGTCATTCCTTAAAATATCTGCTCATCAGCTGGTGGCAGGCTCAGAATGGAGACTTAACCTGATGCCTGATGAATAAATCAACCAGCTTCTTTTTACATCATTTGTGTTTTTACTTCTTCTACAGGCAATATCCTTTTGGTCATAATGTTCTGTGCACAGTAGGAACGGACTAGGAGGATCCAAAGCCTGTTACTTCTTTTGCTCAACACTAAGCATGTAATTAACCAAAGACTAAATCCCAGATTTTGTGCATTTGCATCTCCACCAACAAACATTTTTGAGTGCCTGCTTTGTGCCAGGTGTGCTGTTTGACATTGAGGCTACAAATGTATGGAAAACAAAATCCATCTCTGACTTTGGTAAGTACACGATTTTATAGAGGAAAAATGAAAATGAAATCACTTTATTATTCACAGGTCCATCAAGGGCACAATGGAGGTAGATGGGGAGGGGTGAGCCTGTCTTTGGTGGGAGAAGACAGACAGGAGCAATTATAGAAGGTGCCAGAGAGCTAATCAACAGGTTCTCTTGAGCGCAGCTATGTTTCCCAACCATCTTCTTTGTCTGAGAAACACAGGACATGTATGTAAAGGTATTTGCTGTATAAAGAGGGAGGGCACTTGCTCTATTATAGAAAGCCTTGTTGAATTTCTGTGCAAGCTTTGATAATGCATCAAGTCATCCTAAAAATAATTGTCAGTCTTCAAAGAAAATAAACCAGGCTCATCCACTTTGAGTTATGACTTCATTCAGCTGCTCATAGTAATTAAGTGGTTCCATCCCATATAAATGAGTTAGCATACAAGCCACCTCAAATATTTATTTCTCAGGATTTCTGAAGCTACAGCAGTTCTAAGAACTACATTTCTACAGAAATTCAGAGGCGAATAGAGGATGATTTATAAGGTACTGGTTCCATCTAGATCTTTCCTACAGTGGAAATAAACAGGCTAAGACATCAGGAATATATATATCCAATAGTCACAGACCAGTGTTAAGACACAGGCAAGACGGTCTACTGAGAAAAGCCCTAAATTCAGTACTCAGAACCACAAGCCCCGGTGCCAGGTTGCTACAGGCTTACAGGTTGCTTATGTTGACTTGGACATAAATCTTCTCTCTCTCTTTCTCTCTCTCTCTTGCTTCATTTTTTATTTCAATCTGTTAATATATATTTGTAAGACAAATGAAAGAATGGATGAATGTAAAATGAAGATCATAATACCTGCAACACCTACTTCGTAAGAGTTTTTTAAACAAGGTAATTAATTATGCATTGGAAAGATAAAAAGCTTCAAGACACTTGCCCTCCTATTTTTAAATCAGTGGTGATAAATATCACTTTAAAGATTCCAGAGTCTGAGAATATGCAGATTCTGTCATCATCCAAGTTTGCCCTTGACCAGAAGAGATGTTAACTTGAAGAGCAGGTGTTATGTTCCACTTTTATTAAATAATTAGCTAGTTAGGAACTCCAAAAATCTAATTTCCTAGTGGACCAGATTGAAAAATAAAATTTAGAAGTTATAAATAATGGAAAATTTCCTAAAGCATTTGTATATTTAAAAATAATCATCATACTCTCTCCTATAGGTATAACACTAAACATATATAAAATATCTTACATTTTCACAATTGATCATGGACACTTAAGACACTATTTGATAAAGTAATGGAGCAAACTGGTGTCCTCAGGGTAGCCTTTGCAGTGGAAAGAACAGAAACTCGGGAACAAAAGAGGCCTGGGTTCAAATCCTGATCCAGTCATCAGCAAAATGAATCTAGGCTTCCACACCCAACATGAGACACTGATCCTAAGAGTAAAATGAAATGTGGGT
The DNA here is from genome assembly GCA_004027875.1 of Aplodontia rufa. Lineage (NCBI taxonomy): Eukaryota > Metazoa > Chordata > Mammalia > Rodentia > Aplodontiidae > Aplodontia > Aplodontia rufa. Next base: position 8,496 of record PVKS010004608.1, read on the forward strand.
GCTCACCTTACCCCCACTGTAATAGGTAGAGGAGGGCCCTACTTTTGTAGGTGCCGTAACAATGCTAAAAAAGAGGAAGCTCATATTTTTGGACACTCAGTTTGCAAAGGAATGCTATGCCAGGCCTGCTCACTGATCTGCCTTCAGTGTGTCTCCAAGATTCTCGTGAAGTCTTGGCACTTAAACAGCATTGACCTGAATCTTTTCACAGACTGTTTCTACCAAGATGTGTGTGTGTGTGTGTGTGTGTGTGTGTGTGTGTGTGTGTGTGTTCTGAACACAAATAGCTATATGTGGACCATTTCTTCTGGCATTATAAATGTCTTCAGAGGGCTGGAACATACTTGCCTGGCATGCAACAAATTAAAAAATGTTCACACAGTATTTCACTTTTTGGCCCTTCCCCCTACCCTTGCACCCCCTTCCCTCCTCTATTGCCCCTTCATGCCCTGCCAAATGTATGTTTCCCTGGGTTAAGTCCTCCAATGAAGGAACTGAGTGCATACAGTAAGAATCAAAGCAGAAGGCCAGTTCCGTTCTCTCCCATGTACCCAACTACCTTGGGGGTCTTTCCTCTACCCACACTCCTTGATGTCAAACGCCATCCCCCAATTGTCTCACCTCTTTGAGCCACCAGAGCTTCCCAACATTCAACACATACTACAGGAAACTATTTTTACACATCCATTTTCCTCATTCACTGGGAGATCCTTTGCAGGGTAGGGCACTTGCCAGTGTGTAAGTAGTGACTAAGAGAATAGAGCCAGGCTTTTTCTCCACTCTGAGTGCTTTGCTACCCAGCAAATAGACAGGATAGCAGGGGCCTCCCTGAAGGCTGGCGTGGAGAAGACCAGGGGCAACCATGGCGCACTATCCCTGTACCACCTGACCGCTGCCCAACTTGGCCATGGCTGTCTCCAAACTGTGAGCTCCAGCTGCCACCTGACTTCCTTATAGGACTTACTTTACCTGCAAGTTTGGTCTAAAGTACTTTGACATAGAGCATCTCAGTAAAGTTACAAAGAGGTCATGGCATTTGGGAAGAAGGATCCCAGGAGGAACGATGATATTTTTCCTTGACAATATATTTACCTTGCCCAACAAAAATGGCAGGTGAGAAATAAACTCACCTTCAGCCCACATTACAGAATCATTGCTTTTTAGGCCAAGTCAATCAAAGCTGTCATAGTCATATTTATGCTTATTTCATACAGTTTCTTCCAAGGCAGTAGGTAAAAATGTATGCTAAAACATAAACCTGCACCAAGAGGTGCATCGGTGGTGGTTGTGGGCTCAAACTCTCTACTTCCTGGTTAATTTTTTTCTTTCTCCCATTATCCGTCATGCCCCTTGGGTCTTGATCACCATCACATCGTTATCACTACCTTACTGCACCTTTATTCGTGGTTTCCTTCCATTCCTCTTTTATGTGACTAATAATGAGTATTTACTCATTCTTCTGGCTTCAGTGTCACCTCTGTGACCTTCTCCACAGCCCCTGTTGGTTCCCCAATAGCATTCTGACTATTGCTCCCTTATGGTGCTTAGCATTAGCACTGCCCATTCAGTTGGCTAAGTGGCTGGCTCCTCACTGGATATAAAGAAAGATGTTACATATTCAGTATTTTTATAAAAAAGTATAATGTACTTAGACTGCTACCTGCCTGCAGTAAAACCCAATAACTGTTAGGAATTGGTAGGGGTGAGCGTGTTCACCCCTCCATGATCTGGCACCTAGGAGGGAGAGTGTGAATGTCTATTTCATCAAACTGGAAGCTGCCAATCACAAAAACACCATTCTTAGAAACCTAATTTCATTTTGCCTCATGCTGTCTCAGTGCCTGTGCTGGGCTCAGGTGCAGCAAAGGAGGAAAGCCTGATCGGTGAACAGACCTGTAGATGATGAGGATTCTGAAGTAGAGCTTTATTGTCAGTCAGCAGATGCTGGTTCCACCTCTCAGATCCTGCAAAGTAAAATTTAACTCACAAATATGGGGCAAGAGAAAGTGTCCTCAACCGTCTACTGAAAGGCACAGTCACAACTGCAAGGCAATCCTTGATGCCTTCCCCCAAAGGCCCCTGTGTCCCCAGCAATGTCATTCTCTGTGCTTAGCTGTTATCTCTTCCAGGGACAAGGCTTAGATTTCCCATACTCCAGTGTCAGATCGGCAGTAAACACCCTCTGACTAGCTGGTGTCCAGATGCAGATTTATCTACAACTCCCTTGAGCGGCTGGAGCACAATAGCTGACTGATTTTGCCATTCTTTGGATGACTCTTTCACACCCTTCCTAGGATAAAGGTAGAGGGAGTCAGAGTGGGTTGGGTTCCACTTCCAAAGCACAAAAAACAACCTTACACTGTGCCTGTCCAACTTGGAATCCTCTCTGTGACAAAGGAGAGAAATGGGAACTTGTCATGCACATCCTTTGCTTACAAATTTACCCCAACACTGTCTGCTTTTGCATGACACTGGGATGGTTGCTACTGCCCCCATTCCCCATCAACGACTACCTTGAATTCCCTCAACAACCACATGAAATAAGTTTCACTGGACCCTTTCAGCAGCTGAGGTACCTGGATTTCAGGCAATTTAAGCAAATTTCTGAGGACCTTACAGTAAGTAGAGGAGCAAAGATTCTGCACCAAAGCCATATGCCACCTGCCTCACACAGCAGCTCAGCCTCCCCATGCGGATGGGAGAATATACTTCTGGTGGGAAGTGTCTTTCTCATAGCTTCTTGCCAGCTCAGATGCAGGCACTCTTCTGGTCCCTCTGAACTTTCAGTTAAAAGGGAAATGAAACATCAGTGGCCCGAATTTATACGATCATGGAGACAGCAAGCAGCATCCACTTCTAAGTAACTGGCATTGTACAGATGATGCTTTTCAGGATGTGGACAGAGGATCTGAGGAAAGAGGCAGCTCCATGGAGAGTATCCGTTCTCTTCCTGTTTTTCCATGAAGACTTGAAAAGGACTATGTGCAAGTTTGCTTTATGAAGCGAAGTCTGGGATAATCTCTAAATCATTCTCACGCATCATATGCCACTTTTCAAAGGAAAAGAATATGCATTAAAAAGACCTGTTCGATCTTAAATCCAATCTGAGCACCCAAGATCAATGTGGAGGCTGATTAGATCGTGCTCTATAGATTTCTGCAGTCAGGTTCATCAAGTCACCCATTTCTCTTCCCTTAATGATGCTGAACCCAAAGCTCTTCTCTGAAGTGCTTTAATTTTCACCTGGTCATTGAGGAAAGACAGTGACTTAATGAACTGCAAATAGGAAAAGAAAATTTTATAAATCACCTTCATATTCTTTGCTGTGGTCTTACTATCACTGTTCTTTCCTCATTATAGGCCTCCAGTGGCTTTTCTGTTCTTGGTGGTGGAAATTAAATTATAAACCACATTCCCAGCAATGTACCACACCAATAAAAACATAAAATCATTAGGATAAATAACAAAGATAAATTAATGTCAACAAGGCCCAATATGATCTTACCCTGTGTTACAATAAATTTCTCCCAGATAATTCTAGTTAGATCTCTTAGATTATGCATTAAAGATGATCGTTTTCTAATATAGACATACATAATTCAGGACTACTGTCTATCAATGCAGAGCTTACAAAATCAGCTTTCTGGAAAACAATACTATGCAGCATTGCTTTTATGTTCTCCAGCCGATAGGGCTGCCTATCAAAATGATAAGATAATGAGTTTGTGATTTGGGCACAACTCTGTGTTTATAAGGTAGCATTGAAAATTAAACTGAAGTGTTAATTAAAGATTAATCAAAAATGCTAGACCTCTAGTAAGTTCCATGCTTTTTTCTTAATTCTGAATGGCCCACTTTGAAAGAGTATTTCAACTTAACGAGAATGTTAATCAGCTGACTAGAAGTTGGGGAACAAGAGAGAAGGAGAAAGAAAAACAAACAGTGCAGAGGGTGAATGTTTAAAAATGCATCAAAGGCTGTTGGAAAATGAGCTCTGAATCTGTGTCATGCTCAAGGGATGGAATGCTGAGTGGAGAACTCGGTGCTTTGGTTTCTTCTGGCCTCCACAGTAGTGGCTGTGCTGAGATGCACCAGTGAGAATGTTCATCCAGTTTTCCCTGGGTATCAGCCACTCCTACTAATGCTCAAGGCAGCTACCGACACATGAGGCATCAACGGAAGAGCGCAGAATCCCATAGCTATGTTCGACTCCAGAGTGCCTCTCTAAATCCAGCACCTTTCCCTGCAAGAAAGGAAGACTCCATCCATTCCAGAGCCTTCCATGAGGCTGCTGTTATCTGCCCTTCTCTTTCACAGAATTTTAAATCTCAGAACTGGAGGAGCGAGGTTTGGGGGAGGGGAAAGAGAAAGGATAGGAAGGGATCTAGAGAGACAATCAACAATGTAATGTACGCTTTACCCCCCACCGAGATATATATATATATATATATATATATATATATATAGACATTTGTATCTGTTGTAGGGGCGAAATACAGAAGAATCAAGAGATAGAGGTGTGGGCGATACGAGATTAACTCTGCATATGATATTGTTACTTTAAATGCATTTATGATTGTACAACAATTCAACTCCTTGGAAGGAAGGAAGGAAGGAAGGAAGAAAGGGCAAGTGAGCTGAAAAAGTCCTTGGTATCAGCCAGCCTTACTTACCCTATGTCCAGTTAAAGCACAAGTCAACTCTACAGGAGACCTGGGCTGCTCGATGGCCCCAGTAACAGGAAAACACTGGTTTCAAAGGCACTCGTTCCACTGTTGCCCAGCTCATGCTGCGTATTCTTTCTGTTGCTCAGTACTTCTCCCCAGTAACACAATCCTTATCTTCAGTCTCTGGAAAGAAAACATAGATGTGAAATGACTCCTTCACAAGCCAGTCTTCTGATATTTAAAGCCAGCCAGCCTAATGCTCCTGGATTTTCTCCAAGTGAATCCTCAGTGGTCATCAAGCAATCTGCTATTGACCTTCCCATCAGGTTTGCATGCGCTAAGGTAGAATGCAGAGAGCCCAGGTAGAGCTGGGTGAGTAATCCCGCCCTGCACTTACCAGGTGCCTGTCCTCTAGCATCAAGGCCTTCTTTAAACCCGTGTCTCCGCAATGATAAAAAGAGACTGTGTGAGGTTATGGGATATGATTCATGGAACATTTTCCCACAACACACCTGCAAACACACATGTAGCAAGTGCCTCGTTTTATAACTACAATCAAACAAACTCTAAAACCCTTGGTTATATACATATGCTGTCAAGTGGACAGCACTTGTCCCTAGGTGGACCACGTGTCAGAACACCCCCACGCATATTCTCCTCTTCCTTCTCAGTTGTCATTGATCATGTGCCAGGAATTATATATTATGACAACGTTCTCTCATCGCAACAACCATGAGTCAGTGCCACTGCCATCCTTATTTGACAGATGAAGAAAGAAAAATGAAAAATCCTTGCCTGGATCAGAATGGGGCGTGTGGCAGAGCCAGATTCCATCTCAGGTCTCTCTGATGATGATCTAGCTGAATGCTCTGGAGCCTGGAAGTATCCTGGGGGAAATGAAAGTGGAAATCTGCTAGGAAAGCTTCCTCTTACAGGAGCATACCCCTATTGCCATCTCTGGTTAAATGGACAGTAAGCTCGGCGTGTAATGTCAGTGAACATCAGTTGCCCACTCAGCAGTAGCCCTGCCTTTGTTCTTAATAATATAAGCTTAATAACAACCCCTGGGTATGAATCATGATTGGTCCAAACTAGCCATTGTTATCACATCACTCTTGGTCATTTGCAACCAACCAGATGTAGCCTTATAACCCTGCTCAGGTCAGTGAAAAATAAAAGGTGAGGGAACCTAGAAAGCATTTCATCTTTAATTTAAAAAGAGAAAAAGGAAAGAAGGAAGATCCCTCATGCCCACTCTACCTGGAATAACAAAATGTGAAGATGTGGTACCTGGAGTCACTGACAGTCGTTCTAGCCACTGACAGTGACCAAGAGGCAACGAAACTTCAGATAAAATTGTAACACCAAAATATGGGAGGATGGGGGCTGAATCCTTAGTGTTTTACAACAACATACGAATGATGATGGAATCATTGATTCCTGCCCCTACTTCTTGTCACTTGACAGCACCTGACAGGAATCTGAGTTGCAAACTACAGTATCCACTCAGTTTGTTCAAGTGAAAAACAATAATTTTGAAAGAATGTTAGAGAACTCGCATATTCCCCAGGATAAACCTAGAGACAAGGGAAATATCCAGAAAGGTCATGGGAACTATCTTAGCAAAAGCATCAGGGTCACAGTCATTGCTGCTGGGCCTCAGTGCTGCTCATCCCTGAGCACTGGAAAACCTTCCCCAGCTCTTGTGGACTTCACTGTCTTGAAGACTAGCATGGTGGATGCCCCTAATCTGGCCAGCTCCCCACACTGACAGCTTTTGAATTCAAATCTCATATGAGCTCAGCCATCCATGGAATGCAAGTTTTGGACCTGAACCTCGCTGTAAGAGTTAGGAAACATTAATTTTCTAGTTTCTATCTTAGAGCCACTCACTTGTAATGAGATATCATCATCTTTAGGTATCTGTGGAGGATTGCTCTAGGATGCCCTGTGGCTGCCAAACTCAACAGATGTTCAAGTTTCTTATAAAAATAACACAGTGCTTACATATAACCTATGCACACCCTTCTGTATACTTTAAATCAACTGTAAATTATGTATAATGCCTAATACAATTTAAGAGCCATGTAAATAGTGATTTTACTCTATTATTTAGGGGGTCATGAAAAGAAAAAAGTCTATACGTGCTCAATACAGACACAATTCTTTTTCTGAGTATTTTCAATCCCTGATTGGTTGAATCTTCATATGTAGAACCAGTGGATGTGGAGGACCAACTGTGTGATCAGAATATGAGGAGGCTGGGGGGAAGCTGCAAAGTGGCAAATTCCCAGGAGATTGAGACACACATGTCATCATTCCTTAAGCCTGTGTCAGTCAAGTCTCTGCTTCTTGTCTCTCTCTGCTCTATCAGGGGTGAGGAAATCAGAGAGGTAGCATGCTGGCATTCGCTGAAGTGAAACATTACTTTCTGTCCTTGGAACACCTGGGGCCCAACTCTGCCAGCTCAAGGATGTGAAAAAAATCATTTAATGAATCCCCAAAACTCTTCAGGAACTGCAATATGTTGGCCTCAACTTGGTATAAACACTTCATGAATAAGAGCAACAGGAACTACGAAACATGGAAACAGAATTTGAAGGAAGAATTGATCTTGAAAATGATTTCTTCAAAAGCACTGTAATTTTTTCTAAAGCAGGGACATAGGGGAGAGAGAGAGAGAGAGAGAGAGAGAAAGGCACATTCCAGTCCTACACACAAATCCCGTGCAGTCTTAAGAACCTGTCTCCTCTTAAGACCCACAGGCTGCTTCTCACTCTCAGTCATCAACAGGTGAATTCTCTTGACTTCTTTATGTCTGTTCTGACCACCTGTCCCTTTGGAGTGGAGCTGATTCTGAACATCATGATGGAGTCCCAATTTCCTTTTGTTCTGGGAAAGAACCAAGTCTTGAAAATCAAACTAGCCTGGACTCCACTTCTGTCTGACTAAGACCTTGAATGGACGACTCACCTCTCTGAACCAGAGTTTCCCAATTTGTGAAAGTGGGGTGAAAATTATAAGTGTCTCTCTGGGATAATATGAGGATTAAAATTTCCCCATGCCGACAAAGCCATCTAACACAACACCTCGTGGTAGGTGCCTGAGTACCAACTGGCAGTAGTAGGCACCTTCCCCTTCATGCCCTTCTAGTTGGAGGATGCATTGCTTTTCCTCCTGACTCCATTCCCAGCGTAAACCATCCTGAACCTTTACCTCCCCACACATTTAGACTCCCTCAAATAAATTGCACCAGGGTAACAAAGATTAAATAAAATTAACCCAAGATGCACCAAGAACAACCAGAGTTTTGAGGAAAACAAACATTAAAAGCAAAAATATGTTTCATCCTTCCAAAAAGAGAGTTTCATAGCTAAATGCACTTTGTTCGTGAGATAACAAAACGAAGCTTTAAATGTTGCTCCTCGCGAAGGTTTAAATGTTGCTCCTCGCTGCTGCCTTTATTTGCATGGAGCTGTCTTTGCAAGATGTCACAGGAGGGATTCTCCCAACGCCATTGAACACAGCCTCAGCTCCTCCACCCTGGGCACCTCGCTGCTCTGTTTCCTGTAGCAGCTTTGACAATCCAGATGTGTAATGAATCTTTATAGTCACAGAATCCACAGACCTGCTAAAGATTTCAAAAGCTTTAAAAATCACAGGAGGAAAGGCTGCAGTGGACTGTTTGGAGGATCCTGAATACTCAACGGGGAGCAGTCTTTGAGCTCTTGCCCTAACGCACAGACTGGCAAATGTTTTTTTGTAAGTGACCGGAGAGTAGGTATTTTCGGTTTCTGTTGGATGCATGTGCTTTGTTGCATTTTGTTTTATGTTCTTTGTTTTTGTTTTACCTCTCACAATGTAACAACCATTCTTAGCCATAGGGAAATACAACCACTGGCCCAGGAAGGGACTTGATTTAGGGGACACAGGTGAGAATGAGGCATCTTAGTGGAGTTACAAAGTAAAACCCTTGCCTCTGAAGTAATGAGAATAGCTAATGTTTAGTGAGCATGTACTGTGTGCCAGGCACTATTTTAAGTGCTTCACAGATGTTAATTCTTCATGCACTATTGTATGCATTTTATTGATGTTAACAACTGGACATTATTATTATTGTACCCATGTTACAAATGAGGGAAAAAAAGGGGCAAAAAGATTAAGCAACTCAATATTTTTTACTCTACCAGTAAATCTTTGAAAGATTTATTTCATGAAATTCTGTGAAATGCTGTTAGTTGTGTGCACAGAAGGAAATGGAACAGGACTTGGTAAAGAGATAGCCAGACTCTGCCACAGAACCTGCTCAGCTAACAAGTACCTGCACATCCTGTAGGAGGTTTCAGCTCTATGTCTAAAGATGGGGCTAATAATAATTACCTGCCAGCAAGAGATTCATCATCTGTTATGGCAAAATGACAATGCATAATGAAAGGAACACTCAGGTGTTATATATATTGTTGACTGGTAAAAAGTACTGGCCAAGGCAGAGCTCTATTCCTATGAGATTTTTCTATTCAAAACGGGTGACTCAAATAAGAAAATTTGGAAGATGTACACACTATCATAGTCCATCCGTTCTAAGACCAACACCATTTCCATAGTTTCACATGTTCCACATCATTTTACAGTACATGGCTCCTAACAAGCATGTATTGTGCGTGTTTCTCTCCTAGTGGGATATAATATGCATGATTACATACAAATTAAGTGCTCTAAAAAGTCATGCAGATTGAAACAAAAAGGGGGAGTATGTGGTGAGATCGTCTGTTTAGCCTCTGTCTTCTAAAGGTAGATCATGAATTTTTAATATCACTTAATAACATTCAATAGATTGAATGTCCCATGGTGGTAGTCATTATGGCAAAACTGATAAAAAAAAAAAACAATGAGGGCTTTGAGTTCAAGGCAAGGCGGCTTAGCTTTCTACTGGGTTGGGGATTGCTCGAAAGGCCTCAGGGAGAAGGTCAAACCTTGAGCAGGTGAGTCATCAGGGGCCCCAATAGGAAATAATAACACAAGTAGAGCCTGCAGGTGTGGTGGAGGGGCAACTGCCAAGGGCTGTGGAGGGTTTAGAGAAACCATACGGAGAGCACAATGCCAGGCACTGGCTGTCGCTGTCCTTGGTCCTGATAGAATGGGCCAGGTATAAAGGGCTGTCTTGAGGAGAGCAGCAACCTCAGGTGAGGGACCTGGCTGGCCTACTGAGACCCTGGCTGGGGAGAGACAATGGAATGAATACTCTGGCTGCTTCCTCATTCCTTACTACATCCTGGTGTCGTGGCCCCTCACTGTCCAAATCCAACCAAAAGCCAGAGAGTGAGGAGCCTAGTGCTGACCACGGAGGTCAGTGTCCAGGAGCAGGAGCAGAGGGAAAGGAGGCCAGCAGAATCCAGGGCAAAGCTGAGTATCTGGCAGGAGTGTCTGCTCACCTCCCAACCTGCACCTCCCTTCCCTTTCCATTGTCCTCGTGCTGTCCCAACCATCTACCAGGTACACTGAGCAGGAGCGATCATCCACTTTCACCCGTAAAGAAGTGGTCTGCACCGTGTTGAGGCTGGAAAGTCACATGGGGACTTGAAGGTGGAATTTCCTGGAGCCAGCTTGTGCTATTTCCACATGTCAGTGTCACCCCTTGCTTAAAGTACCCAAAAGGGTCATCCCCATGAAAGGATGCTGCAATTAGTCACTTCTTGCTGTACTCCTCAGGGATAGTACCCTTCACCTTTTCCACATTTAGATAGCACTTTGTACTTTCCATCTACTCTATGGAAAGGTCTTGGAAATCCACAGAAACCTCTGACTTCCCAGGAGCTGAAAGTCTTTTCTACCAGGCAGAGTCCATGTGTCTGTTCCCCCTGCAGCAACTACTTATGAACTGTGCTGTTTTGCACAGTGCAAAGTTGAACTCCACACAGTGGATTCAGAAAGAGAACCACACATGTGTGTGGAGTAAAGCATTTTGACAAATGGGGAAACCAAGTGCATTCCAGGAAGGATAGATAATTTTTTTCCCTGGTGTATCAGGGAAAGCAACACAGAAAAAGAAGCTTTTATCAGAGCCATAGGAAAGACTGGGATCAGGACAAGCAAAAATGAAAGAGGAACATGGATAAGGCAGTACATCTGTATGCAATGTTTATGGAATTCCAAATGAAAAGGAATATTTGCAGAATTAAAATACACAAAGTCCAATAGATCTACATGTTATATTAAGAGGCTTATTTTCCTGGTTAAAAGGCTAAATTCCGAAGTCAGATTGCCTGGGTAAAGTCCTCTACTCTTACTAGCTGTGGGGCCTTAGGCAAGTTACCTAACCTCTCTGTACCTCTTTTTCCTCATCTGTAATAGGTAACACAGGTAAAATAGAAGATGTCAATACCCACCTCCTGAGTTATGATGAGGACTACATGAGTTAGGAGATGTGAGGTGCTGAAAACGGAGTCTAGCACAGAGTATATTCTGGATTAATGGTTGTAACAATATTGCAAGGATGGTCCTAGAAGAAGAAGGAGTATAGGAACGAGACAGAATCAAGCCTGATCAACCTCAATTTTGGCCACAAGAGTGTTCCTCATGCATTTTTTTCATCCTGTCCTTTTCTTCTGCACATGGACACAGTCCACAGGAGAGTGTGGCAGGCGTTTAATGGAACTGATAAAGCATTGCTTTTGGCGTTCCTGGTGGTTTTGAGTGTTGCTTCAATTAGATGAAATTGTATGATGTGTTTGCTCGCGCTAGATTCAGCTCTTCCATTTTACTATTCTCCACTTCTCTTCACAAAATAATAAGGAAAATGCAACCAAACCATCCCCATTGACCTGTCAGTTGAGACAGGAGTTTGGCACAGAGGCTGGAGGGGACAAAAGCCTGGCAAAGGAGAAATTCAACATACAACTCGCTGTATGCAAGACAGGGCTCAGGGTCCATCAGTCTCTTGAATAACAGCAGGCTCGGTGCTGTTCTGAGCCATCTGAAGCCAAAGCAAAAAGAAAATTCTGCAGTACTGATCTCACCTTTATATAAGATGTTGACATTATGTTCCTTGTGAATAATTTTTTGGCATTAAAATTTTCAATTTTCTAAAAATATTGCATTAAAATATTTATTTTTATTGCTAGATGTTTGATGCCCCTTTAAATTTTCCATGGTGACAGATGCATCTCTTCACTCATTCTAGACCCAGCTCTGCAGGAGTATAGGGCACCTGAAGGGACACATTAAAAGAGATGTCTTAAAAGTCAGCTGGCACAAGCCCATTCTTGGCTCAGGCAGACTCCCAGCTACATCCTGGACACATTGCCACAAGCAGCTCACTCCCTCTTTAAATGCTTCGCATCTTTCTCAGCAAAATAGTTATGTAACCCAACTCATTCATTCATTCATCTACCAACACATATGAGTTATGTAACCCAACTCATTCATTCATTCATCTACCAACACATGTAAGACTTATGTAACCCAACTCATTCATTCATTCATCTACCAACACATATATATTGTGCACCTATTATGTGCTTGAGGCACAGGGGACACTGAAGTTCAAAAAACAATTAAAAAGTCTCTGCTCTTATGATTTTCTCATTTTATTTTGTAAAAGCAGTGACAATCAAAATAAATGTGCAACATTATGTAGCTCCTAAGGTAAATGCTTAGAAAATAAATACGCCATGCTTAGTAAAGACAGATGGCAGCCAGGCAGGGAACGGAGGGGAGATTAGCGCAGGGGAGGTTTATTGAGAAGTCAATGAGACTGCTATCTCTGGAGTGTGCAGCACAGCACCAAGTTCGTCCCAAGGCCTTAAGACATGGTGATTTTTCCTACTGCTCCAATTAGAGAACCTTGTAAAGGCAGGTGTGGACCCATGGACACGGCTATAAACCTGAGGCTCTGGAATTCTAGATCATTCTACCACTGAGCACAGAGACAAGCATTAAAGTTCTGACAGCTGTCAGTGGTATCATCTGGGCCTGCTCTGAGAGCATGAGGTCTCTGGTCCTGAGGCCTGGAAAAGGCGATGAACTGAAAAGTTCCACCCTCTTCCCCGTAGTGAGCACACTGGGCTTCATCCTGTTCCTTATAGAAATAACTGCAGAAGGACCAGATATGCAGAAGAGAGTGAAAACCAGAGCAGAGCTGGAATTAGTGTCCCAAAGTGAGCATGATTCCTTTCCAGAGAAGCATCCACCCATGGGCAGAAGACTCCAGCAAAGCCGTCATCCCTGGCTGGAGCTGGCGGCTGCTCTGTGCTTGGGACTGCAGCAGACCATGAAGCGCAGCCCCCTGTGGCTTCCTGGCGGTCCGCTGATGCAGCCCTGCCCGCCCTCCAGGCCCTTTGCCAACACTTTGATAGGGCTGCGCTGGCCCGTCACCAGCTCATTCCATGGTGCTTGGGTTCCAGCAAAGCAGCATGTAAAGAAAGAAATGAAAGCTTCCTCTTCTTCATCTGGACTCTTTACTCCTGTTAAAAAAACAAGGAAAATCAAACAGAACAGAGAGGGAAAACAAAAGTAAAAATATAAATAAATAAATAAAGTACCTCCCAGGTTAGACAGAGCAGCCTCTGGAATAGATTTAAACATCTGCCTGTTAATGAAACCTCCAGCAAATGGTTAATGAGCAAGAAAGGGTCAGGGAGCAGTGGCTGAGTAAGGCGCATCTCCTTATATGCCATTGGGAAGGGATTTCATCTAGAATCAGAGTTCCCCAGATGAACCATGGCTTTTCATGGCTTTGGATCTCTGCACACAACATTTAGACCCTGGTCAGATACATCATTCCCTCCTTTTCTAACACCTTTCCGATCTTCAAAGCTCAGAGCAGCCCAGCCCTTCTCCAAGAAGAGCTTGGGAGCGCAGTCAAGTGCAGAGAGATGCCCTCTCTGTTGCGCTTGCTGCACCACTCGTCACGTTCATGCTGCTCACATTTATTGAGCGCCTACTATCTGCCACCTACTGTTCAATATACTAGGGATTTATCAGCGAGTCTGACAAGTCAGCGTCCAGTTTTGGGCAAGGAGGACAGTAAACAGTTAAGCAATCCACATATGTCCAGTGGTGCTAAGTCCTTTGAAGAAAAGTGGAGCCAAGAGGGTCGTGACACTGAGGCAGTGTGGTCGAGGGTGGAATTTTCAGCGTGAGATATGAGCGGAAGCCTGCAGTGCAGGAGTGATCTGTGCGACTGAATGTCGACCAGGCCTGGTGCCAGAGCCTCTGACAACCCAACGTGGGTGGGTGTGTGGAGTAGTTGGGGCACAGCGACGGAGAGTTGTGTGCACTGAGCTAGGAGTAGGGTGGTGGTGGTGAAAGACAGCACTCAGGGCCAGAGTGCCTGGATCTCATAGGACTGCAGATGTTGCAGTGAGGTGAGAAGCCCCGGAAGGGTCTGAGTATTTGTACAAGCTCTTCCTGACTCCCGGGTGTAGACAGGATGGAGGAAAGGTGTAAGCAGGAAAGACAGGCTAGCCAAACTGTTATGGGGAGAGCAGATAATGTGTGCACTAAGACACAGCTTTGTGGCAGGGGTGAGATTCATGATGTATTCTAAGAGTCAGCCTGACGTGATTGATTGGCTGATGTACTATGTGATGTAAGAGAAAAGGAGTCAGGAAAATTCCAGGACTTTGTAGACCTTCATTATGCACTGCCTCTCTCTATTCCCACCTGTCCATAGCACTTGACCTATGCATAGTTGGGGATTCATCTGTTTCTATTTCCTTCTTAAATATGGGCTCCATGAAGGGCCGGATCTCTGTCTTATATGCTTTCGTATACCCAGAATCTAGCACCTAAACTAGTGTTAAGCAACGTGTGCCTAGGTGCCTTAAGTACACAATAAGTATTTGAAGAAGAAAGGAAAGATGAATCTTAGAAGCAATCAATTAGCCACAGCCCTTCTGCTGGGTAGTTTGACCTGAAAAAAAAAAAAAAGCCTCCAGATTTCTGCTGGATTTTCTCTCCAAAATTAATCACTGCTCAATGATTCTGTGAAAAAGAAACATTTCTACCACCCCCTTAAGGTCAGTAAGAATAATAACTGATGTACAGGTAGATACAGTGCTTTTTCTAACTTTAAATACACCTGCAAATCTGTGAGGGCTTGGGTGAGGAGGTGCAACTACTCCCATTTTACAGATAAAAAATTTGAGGCTCAAAAATCTTGAGCAAATTAGCAGAGGCCACAGGTGGTAGGTGGCTGACCTGAGACTCGAACTCAGGTCTTCTGAAAGCTACTCTCCACACTTGTCTCCCTTACTAAGATGCCTTGATGTTACCTACTCTTCAGGTATAGGTAGAGATTCTCAAATATGGTTCAGAGTAAAGGAAACGACTTTAAATTTCTGTGCCAGAGATTCCATCTAGCTATGTAAGTGAACTTTTCCAATCAATAGAGCTAGACAGAAGAACGTAACTGGTTCAAACCCTGAGCTCAGCATGGTGCAAGGAACTTGAGGTAGTGGCGAGGGGACCCCAGATGTGTAAAGCAGGACTGCCACCTTTGAGAGGAGTATACCCCACGGAGGCATCCAGCAAACACTCACTGATGCCAGAGGAGAACATCGGAGAACCCAGAGAGGAAGGTTGTGTTGCATGGAGTCTCAGGTTCAGCTCTAAGGGGAAACAATTCAGGTTCAAATTCTGGCTCTGTCATTTGCAATCTTCTGGGACCTGGGACAAGTGCCCTAGGTTTCTGCTTCTTGTCTGTACAACAGGAATGATGGCAGTAACCACCTCTGAAGGTTCTTACAAAGATGAAATGACAGAGTGCATAAGATATCTTAGCTCAGAGCAGACCCCCAGACAAGGAGAGACAGACAGACAGAGAGGAAGAGAAAGAGAAGGCAGAGAAACTGAGAAAAAGAGAAACTGCAAGGCAGAGACGGACACAGAGAGTGCTGACTTCTAGCAAGGAGCAGGATTTAAGCAGAGCTCTGGAGGCCCTATCCACATGCAAGAGATGGGTGCATGGCCCACAGTGGATGGGCTCTGGATCTAAAAGAAACAGAACACAGTAGGACATCCAAAGTCCCTCCAGTCTCCAGGCTGCCGCATCTAGGGAGAAAGACCGTACCTGTGCCACTGTCCCCTAGAGGAAACATTAATGCAGGCTCTGGCATCTTGGAAAACACTGGAAAGTTGCTTTACTTTTAGGAGCAGATCCGCTAAGTGACTTCAAAAGGTGACTGCACTTCAGTTCCATTAGCTCATCAGCAGTTTCTTAATGAGGCTAATTAGCCCCGAATAGCTCCCACCCCACAGGGCTCTGCTGAGAGCTGGGCTATGTGTACCCTGCAAGCCTCTGACCTCCATCCTGGTTGACAGAGAGACCTAACTTCTGGGCATCCACTGCAGCAAAGCTTAATGCTTAAAGTCAGGTAAGGGTCAAGCACACTGGTGTGCGCCTGTAATCCCAGTGGCTCGGGAGGACGATCACAGGCTCAAAGCCAGTCTCAGCAATTTAGTGAGGCTCTAAGCAACTTAGCAAGACCCTGTCTTGAAATAAATAAGTAAAATAGGCAGGGTATGAGGCTCAGCGGTTAAGTAACCCTCAATTCAATCCCCTATATCCCCAAAATGAGGCAGGTATGAATTTGTGGTGGCCCTGCATCCCCAGAACCATCAGGTGCTGAGGAATAGCCCTGCAGCCAGGAAGAAGGTTGCTCTGTATAAAAATTAAATCAGTGCAGACTCCTGGCCAGAAGGAAAACATCTTCAGGCATTTTAAGTCAGCAGGTGTGAAGCATTATAGGTGATTTCCTCAATACCGTTACTTGCCGATTCCAGAACTTGAAATAAATATATATCCAAATTAGTGATCCCAAGCAAGAGACCACAACTAGCAGAGTTTTCCTAGCATGGCCTTTTTCCCAGTCTCAGAACTGGACAGGTAGCCACAGCTGCTGATGCCTTGTCTCTCCAGCATCCTTCTTGTGTCTCTCAGGATGTTCATCAGCTCTTTCCTGCTCCGTGCATGGATCGTCCTAGCAGGTACTTGACGTAGGACCTTGACGTAGGCTGCTACAGCGATAATTCTGTTGACAGCCGTGGTTTATCTAGTCTTAGCATGTGCCTGGGGTTTTATTTCAGGCTTTATCTCCATCGTCTTATTTAACCTCTCAACACCTTGAGAGGTAGGGACTTATAATGACCCAAGGTTCCATGGTTTCTTAGTGGCAAAGGCACCATGCAAACCCAGGTCTCTCTAAGGCAGAGGCTGGTGGGCTTCATGTTGCATACCCAGCCCTAAAGGGAAAAAGAAACATCGATTGTGACTTTCGTGTTTGCATAAGCATCATCAAAAAATCACTGGGTACAAGGTGACAGGATGTGACCCATCCGCGGTAAGAGGCAGGGAGGGGCTCGTATGAACTTAACCTGCATATCAGGAATGGGGAAGCTGCCTGGCAGGAAGCCCCAGAGGTCACTCTCACATTGCAGAGACAGATGTGAACCCTGACTTGCAGGCCACCAGGCAGCACTCGTTCCACTAATCCAGGTGTCTCTGTCACCACACAGGCAGCACAGACTCTTCCGGCAGTCAAAGGTTTCTCTACAGCAGCACTTATGACACTGGGTGCAGGAGAATTCCTCACCCTGAGGGCTTTGCCTGCAGGAGCAAAGGATGCTTAGAGGCATCTCTGGCCTCTACTCACCAGATGCCAGTAGCACCCCCAGTGGTACAAGCGGGGAAGCCTCCAGACACTGCCACACGTCCAGTCACATGTCACAGACAGGCAGATGCAAGGGTGGGATTGTCCCTCGTTGAGAATGACTGGGCCCTTTTACTTGATAGTAGGAGTTTAGTATCTAGAGACTTATCCCAGGGAAGAGCTGAGAAGGAAGAGCTAATGAGACCCTAGAAGTCATACTTCTAAGACGTGATCCTTCTGGAATAGAAAGACCAAGACGCAAACACTCCAACCACCTTTCCATACAATCCCACCCCCAGCCCTTTGGCTGATTGTTTAAGAGGGATGTGGGGGGAAGTCTGGGCCAGCCCCGCAAGTGATGTGGAATTCACCTTGACAACAGAGGAAATCGGTAGGGATGGAATGGTTGTACCATCCCACTGCTCCAAAACACACAGGACACTGAAAAATATAGATGGTGCAATCTATTACGGAGGACCGTAACGTGTTTCTGCACACTGACTCCCAGCCACAGGATCTTGATGAAATTGCTTATCCAGATAATACTAAAGGTCAGTTCCACAAAACATGAGGTCCATAGAGAAACCTAGTTTCATAGAATGAAGTCTCTCCTTCATAGTTATATGTTTTAGCAAACATAATTTAAATGAAACAAAGCAGAGTTCCTTCAGGACTTATCAGAGCCTTCAGTGTGTCACGTACTTTTTCTAAGCAGAGGACATGGAATACAGCATTTCCCATTCATCCCATCTCCAGGGACTAAAGCGCTCCCAAAGACTTTGTATAAAATGTTTCTGGATCCTTTCCTGGTCTCATAGTCACCATGGAGCTGTAATATCTACTTTGCTGGCTTTCCACAGCTGTTTGGAGAAAACACTTGAGAAAGTGCTTTGTAAACTCGGAAGAGTTCTAAAAGTTTAAGAGGTCATTATTAATGCATACTTATCAATAATTTACTAATAATAAAATTTCCTCTGCCTTACTCAGATGTTGAGTTGATGAATGTGATAATTGATGTAACCAAGGTCCCAAGAGGGTAAGGGCTGGCCCAAGGTCACACAGCTAGAACTGGAGTCACAGCACAGATCAATTAAGATGACAAACCCAAAGCAAGCCGTCTGAGCCCAGGAAAGCTCGCTCTGTGATGCTGGTTGCTTTTGCTATCAGGGAGGTCGTGATTCTGACCAGTGACAAACATGGTCCTAAGAAATCAGTGAGTGACACAAGCCACCCTCCAGTAGAAAGGCCCTGTGGAAAGAGCACTAGAGGTGGAACAGCAAGGAGGTACAAGCCCTTCTGCAAGCTGCTTGACCTTCTGCGCTTCTGTTCTCTAATCTCCAAAATGGGAATTGTATGAGCACTGGGCAGAGTGGTTGGAAGAATAGGTACATTCCACGAGGAATCAGGATTGGTGTGGGAGTGGAGGAGACGCAGAGATTGCAAGCATACAGCTTTACAGAGAATCCAAGAGGGCTCTGCTTCTCTAATGGACATACTTCTTCGCAGCAGGAAGAGAAGCAGGTGAAACAATCCTAGACCTCTCAGCAAATCGTTCAAATGACCAGGCAGAATGACATGGACCCAAGGGGTGGAGAGAGATTGGGGCTCTGAGCAGGACAGGTAATCTGGGAAGGCTCCGAGAAGGAGGTAGAGCAGGTACTGACCACCTCTCATTTCACTTGGAGGCACAGATGCATCTCCTCCCACCCTCACCAGGGCTACCCAGGGAGTGCTCTGAAAGCTCTGGCAGTGGGACCACCAGGGCCTGGTAGAAGTCAGTGGATTTATGCCAAGACTGCAGTGCTTACATATCCCCTTTAAGAGTCCTCCCTGCATAGGGCTGGAGGAGTTGCTCAGTGGTAAGAGCACTTGGGCATGCTCTCGGACCCAGGTTCAAACCCCAGCACCACATACACAACTAAGTATCGGAGAAACAAAAACCGGATGAAAAAATAAAATTGATACTCTGGATTCTCTCTCTCTCTCTCTCTCTCCCTCCCTCTCTCCCTCCCTGTCTCCTAAAAAAAAAAAAATACTCCTCTCCTTTAAGGATCCCTGTCCTAAGTATGTGATAGGAAGCCCACGTCCCCCTATAACGGCACAATCATGGCTCAGTGTTGATGCGGCACTTTATGCTTTTGAAGTATTTACAACCATTAGTTACCTGGACGGTTAATGTGCCAGACACCATCACTGGAAGACTCCCCTCCCAATGGTGTAATCGATCTATGACTCTCATTTCCACCTCTTTTCTATAGTGCTCTTGGACTATCTGATTTAATCTAAGTGAAATTTAAATGCCAATGGAGAATTTTTAAAAAGTAAATAAACTTTATATGCGTATATGTATATGTGTGTATATATATATGTGTGTATATATATATATTTCATATATAGGGGGGATACTGAAGATTGAACCCAGGGATGCTTTACTACTGAGCCACATCCACAACCTTTCATATTTTTATTTCAAGACAGGATCTCACTAAGTTGCTAAAAGTCTTGCTAAATTTCTGAGGCTGACCTCAAACTTGTGATCCTCCTGCCTCAGCCTTTTAAGTTGTTGAGATTACAGACATGTACCACTGTGCCCAACTTGCGTCTTATTTCTAATCAGACCCTAAAGTGACTCTAAGACACACCTATTGTGAGTTTTCTGTTCGTTGAGTTTGGGGAGCTATTTGGGAGATGGCTGAGCAGGGTCCCTCATCCTGGGAGCTCTCACTGGCGCTCTAAGAACATGGTCTTCAGACTCCTCTGAGCTGTTTCTTTGCACGCAAACCATGAGCCAGCAGTCAGCTTGGAGCAGGTGTGACCCAGGACAGAGCAAGGTACAGTAGGAAGGGATATCTCAGTGCTTAAAAGCAGGCCTCCTTGGGGGAAAGAAACGAAGGCTGCCTGCCAGAGGGCAGGGAGAGAGTGCTGATTACTAACCCCTTTCTCCCTCAACACCCTTATCACCTTTGTAGCTCTTCAGTGCATCCCGTGACCCCAGCCCTGTTCTCACAACCTCAGTGTGAGGAACCACCTTCTGGTGTTAGGGTGACCACCAGTGAGCTGAGAAGTATTTGCCCACCTGCTGGGAGAAGGGAGACAGAGGCAGCCTCAATCCCCAGAGCTGCCAACTCCCGTGGTGTAAATGCTCCCAACATGACATATGTCAAACTAGCAACTTGACCACACTCAGCAAGGAGGTGCAGGTGGGAAGAGGTACATAGTGGCACCCCATTTTATACTACTGCCACAAAACAGATGCAATAGAGTTAATAATCTCCAGGGCGAGATACAGTAAAATACAGCAAAAGAATTAGGGGGCCATGAGTTTTGAGGATGTACTACCATGGCTTTTAAAATCACCACATGCATGTCTTTGCAAGTTTATAGAACTGGTTTTTAATAATGGTGTGCTGAACAATTGGCATGCAAGCTTCCTACCCGCTGAATGATAGGCTCTCATGAGCCGGCCCGGGGCACCTGTGCACCTTTGGATGCAGCTGCCCTTGAGCAGTGCCGTTGCCCTCCCACCAAAGGCCCCCAGGGGCATGCTGCCATGAGCAGGTTAAGCTGTTGCTCCTTCCACTGAGGGAGAGCACATAATACGGGAGGGATCTCAGAGGGAGGGGTGAGGAAGAACCTAGAGTGGGGAGCACGGGCGGAGGAGACACCCCAGAGAACAGTTCAATGGAGCAGAGATGTCCTGGAATGTGCTCAGGGAATGGCGTAATTCTGGTGAATCTTATCTGCCCAGCTGGAGGAATGAAGCAGAGTGATACCTTGAAGAAGAAGCAGCCCTTGCTAGTCAAGAAACAAGGACATTTATCATTCTTGAATTTGGACACTGTCACAGATTTCATTTGTGCTCAGGCAGGAGTATGCAGAGGCCTTGGTTTGAACAGAGTGGCCCTCATCTGCCGAGGTCTGATGAAGTGGCTCTGTTTCTCAGGGCTGCACCAAGCACTGTTGATAGGCCCAGCCCAGCTCCTGGAGGGTCAGGGGCCTCTTTCCTCTTTCCCTACAGAGATCTTCACCCCAAATCTTATGTGACCCAAATGTGTCTTTCCACACTGCCAAACTTTCCAAAACGTAGGCATGATCATGTCTCTTAAAAACCCCCCAATGAACCACCTTTGTCCTTCAAATAAAATGGAAGTCTCCAAGGCCTGCTGCATCCTGAGTCTTTGGGCTCAGCTTACTTGATGTTGGCCAGCTCCTCCGCAAACCACCTCCCACCACTGTGTCTGCCCGTGCTATCCCCATACCCTGGAGTGTCCTTACCCCTTCCTCAGCTCTCTTACTCCTGCCCCACACTGAAGGGAACCTACTCCCCAAGCAGGGCCCTTCTCTAGGGTCACCTCCTACAGGAAGCTTTCCCCAACACCCACTCCCAATCCTGTCAGGAGAGGAGAACTTCTTGGTGTTCCCATAAAATCCATGCACTAATTCACCAAAACTTCAGAGTTTATCTCTCCATGCCCTATTCTAGGTTCTAAGAATTAAACTAGAGATAGGGAGACATGGTTCTGCTCTTGCATTTCATGTTCCAATGAAAGAGAATAAGCAATAATTTTGTTGAAAAGCCACAAAATGAGAAGTATAACTAATATTGATAAACTCAGCCTAGATTTAAAATTAGGTGCTAGGGAAAATGAATAGATATCTACTTCCAGCCGGGTCTTTCGGCAGAGGTGATCATTTGAGGCTGACATCAGAATGATGAGTTTTCTGTCCCATGATCTGTCCTCATTCTCTGATTAGGGACCCATTTGTTTTATAACATTATAATATTCAAGGAGAATGGATGGAGGCTTGTCCATCCCTTCAACCCTATCACCTAACCGGATATGGATCTTTATAAATATTTGAGGAATCAATGCCCAGTTCTTTGTCCGTTGCAACCAATATCCAAAGTAACTCACAGGCCTGGATCGTGATGGCCTTAAAGGGAAGCAACCCACACCCCAACCTAGTGCCGTTCCCCCCTCAGCAGCCCTGTGCCACGATCATGGGAGGACCCTCACCCCCTTGCCTTTCTCAGATGCCTGCTATCTCCACATCTGGACTTTACCCACCCTGAGGCCCAGCACAGGCCCTGGCTGGTGAAGCTGGGGCAGCCACTGCCATGCGTGGGTCCAGCAGCAACCACACCTTCACCGCTGGAACGCAGCAGGGATGCAGCTAGACCCGGTGGGAAGAGACACCAGTGAAGCTCAGGGAGACCTTAATCTACGTTCTGGCTCTGGCCCTGACTTTCCTTCCAACAGTCAACAAATCATTTCACCTTTCTGAATCTGTTCTTCACGTCCATCAGTGGGCAAGCTTCCCTGAGATAAAGGGCTATATTTTTGTAGGCATCATTTACACACAGCCATAAGGATCATACCTTATTTATCTCTGTAACCTCGGCACTGATCAAAGTGGCTGGCACACAATAGGTGTTTATGAACGTCTGTGGAGTAAATGGATGTGAATGGTAATATCCACCTTCATCAGGAGCATTTTTATGAGAACTGATTTCAAGTGTCTAACAGGTAATCGGTCAAAATAAGCCGTTCGTTTTCATGCTGTCATTAGCCTCCACCTTTCCCCTGTTGCTTTTTCTTTATTTGCACTGTCACGTTTTTATTTTTCCCACCTAGTTCTAGGAGCCATCTGGAATATCAAGTTAGGGCTTAGTAACCTCAGTTTACTGGTTTAAAAATACAAGGACTTTAGTAATATGGGGAACCCAATAGCTTTGAAAAATAGAAGACCTTGAGAAAGAATGCCTTCAAGACATAGAAAATAATTTCTTTTGTATTCAAAGATTTCAGTTTTGAAATTATAAATGTAGTACATACTCATTTAAGAAAATTGGGAAAATATAGAAAAGTGAAGAAAAGAATAATATACCCTAGTTCTCCTACCTAAACATAATTGCTCTTGACATTTGAGTCTATTTTGTTTTTGTGCATGTGTAATTCTGCTCAGTTGAAACACACTATGTGCACAATCTCATTCTTTTTCCGCTTAGCATATCATAAGCATTTTCCAAGCTATGCTCGGACTTTAATGACTGCATTATATTTCATCTAGTAGATGCACAGAAGTTCACTTAGCCATTCCCTATCGTTGGACGTTTGTTTGCTTCCTATTAGTCTGTGTTACGAATAATGTTGCAGTAAGTATTTGTGTGGTTAAAGATTCTCCTCCCCTGCAAGGGGAAAAAAAAGCAGAAAGTTAAAAAAACAGAGGCACAGTCACAGTCTGAAATTGCCTCCAGAACTCTCGGCTGGCAAAGAAAGCTGCACATAGTGCTAAAAGGAAAAAAATCCCTTGGATCCCAACTCTTGGTAGAGGTTGAAAAGTCAGAGAAAGAGGATTTCAGAAGTTAATTGGGAAATAACAAGCAAGTTAGCAAATTGCCTCATCTAAACTCATTAGATAAGCATTTATTGCAATACAAAGTCTTGATGATGGTAATTAACACATTTATAAACTCTCTAAGAAACTGAAAGCTTTCCTTTTATTGACTGAAAACCCGCAGCTCTTTCGAGCGGAGCTCTTGACTGGGCAGCTATTTCCCAGGGCTGCGGGGTCGGTCCGCAAGTTCCCTGAGACTCACGCTCTCAGGCCTGGTCTTGCCTTTCAGACCTTTTGTGAGGGAAACAGGAGGTAGTACGTGGATTTTTTTTTTTAATCCAGTAAATCTATTGAGATAGACCTTGCACTTCAAAATATGCACGAACATAAAGCTGGGGGAATTTTTATGCATAAACATAAGCATCCCCATGTTTTCTCCACCCAGACCAAGACACACAATACGTCCAGCACCCTGGCTAGCCCCCTCTTGTCCCTCCTGAGCCTGAGGTCCTCTCGTGTAACCACTGTTAAGACCCCCATCGTTACCTTGCTGTTGTGGTTTAGATACAAGTCACCTCCTGAAAGCTCACGATTAGATTGTGAAGGCTGTAGCCTCATTGGTGAGTTATTCATCGGATGGATCAATAATTGAGAGGACTACTGTACTGGGTAACTATGGCAGGCAGGTAAGATGTGGCTGGAGGAACAGGCTCTTGGGTTTGTATTCTGATCTGGCACCTTGTTCTCTCTGCTTCCTGGCTGTCATGAGCTCAGCAGCACTCCTCCACCATGCCCTTGTGCGGTGATGTTCTGCTTCATCTCAGTCCCTGAGCAATGGAGCCAGCCCACTATAGACTGAACCTTTGAAACCATGAGCCAAAATAAGCTTTTCTTCCTCTAAGTTGATCCTGTCAGTTATTTTCACCAAGCTAAGAAAAACTGACTAACATACTTGCCTATTCTTAAACTTCATATAAATAAAATTATTTAGTAAGGACTTTTTTTTTTGGTCTTACCTCCTTTGCCCATCATTACATATATTAAAATGTACCCATGGTGTTTTGTGAAGCAACCGCTTGTTCTTTTTTATTCCTGCGTAATATTTCACATTGTAAGTATGTCACAGTGTGCTTACCCAGTCTACCTCTGATGAGCATTTTTGTTCTATTTCGTGGCTATTGTGAATAAAATTACCTTGGACATTTTTTAGATGACTTTTAGTGGACAACAATGAAAGTGATTAAATATTTTACAAAATACAGGTGAAAACAGTGACTCAGGAGCTAGAGGGACTGGGGTTTTTTTTTGTTTTGTTTTGAAGCTCTGTTATTTGCTTCTTTGAATTCTATGCAAATCATTTTGTGTCTCTGGTTCTAAATTCCCTCAACAGTAAAACGGATGAGAACTTTTGATGCTGAGTGTGCATGGTTTTCTGACCAAATACCTCTGTAACCTGAAGAAAAGTTTCATCATTTCTCTGGGCTTCAATTAAATTTTTGGTAAAATAAGGCAGTTGAAGCAAGGACTCCACAGGTTTCTAACAGCTGCAAATCCCATGTTTCAGAAGAGTTCAACATGCTGTGCATCCTGAAGTTGGCCATAGCCTTCCATAAGCAAAAGTCCAATGAACTCGTTAGTGGCAATTCTTTCCAAGAGCCACTGTCTAGCAAAGGGGGCTGAAGACAGAAGACAGGTTTGAATCTTGGCTGATACCTTAGACATGCACCTCAGCTGGC
The DNA here is from genome assembly GCA_004027875.1 of Aplodontia rufa. Lineage (NCBI taxonomy): Eukaryota > Metazoa > Chordata > Mammalia > Rodentia > Aplodontiidae > Aplodontia > Aplodontia rufa. Next base: position 33,888 of record PVKS010004608.1, read on the forward strand.
CTTAATTTTATCATCTGTGAAATGGGAATAATGAGATTTGACTCTTCCGTCCGCATCAAGTCTGTTGTTGATCTCTGCTCCTTAACTTCCTCCAGCAAGACTGGAGCTTCACTCAGGGAGAATCTTGCTGTCTTGTTACCACTGGAACCACCCAATAACCCCCAGCACGGTGCCTGGTACCTGACAGATGCACAGAAGCTATTTGCTGAACACATGAAAGTGGTTGGAAACTTAGCCTTGCTGTGTGTCTGTCAACTCTCATCCTTGCCGTGGGTTCCGTTCCATGTCCTGATGGAATCAAACCTCCAGGTGCCTCTGTTCATGCAACATGAAATCGTATGCTGCCTCCCCTGTGCACTCACTCATGCTAGTTGCTGAGGGAATTCAGACATGGCCTGGCGTCAGCCCTCAGAGGAACGCATCATGGGTACCTGTCGCTGCACAAGGCTTGGTGACAGGTGCCAGGAATAGAAGGGTAAAGAACATAATTCCTTGTTGCCTTATTTTTGTTTGTTGTATTTTGCACTAATTTATTTATTCAGTGAGACTTTATGCTCCATGTGATCCAAGAAAACTGTTGAGAGCCTATGGGGAAGAGACAAGTCAACAGATGATTAGCAATCCCTCTAATTGCATGTTTAAGGGATGTGTAATGGAGCCCTGGGAGAGTGAAGGCGGGGACAGAGAAAGCCCTTCAGCAAGTCCCTTATGCAGGCCTTAGAGCATGGTCAACTTTGGCTCTAGAAGGAGCCTCTTGACCTGCCTTCCTGCTTCTGCCCTTTGCCCCCCTCTGACCTAATCTCTACACAGCTGGCAGGAGTCCTTTTAGAGTGAGAATTAACTCGTGCTATGCTCCTACACAAACACCCTCAACGATCCCCCATTGTTCTCCAAAGAAAACCCCCAGCTCCACACCCCTGAATATCCCAGACCCTGCCTCACTCTCAGGCCTCATGCTCACTGGCCATGCATAGGGACCTCCTCCCTGTCCTGGCCCAGGCCACACTCCCTCCATTCAGCCTTCTTCCCCTGCTGTTCACTCCACCAGCAGAAAGTTCTCTGCATTCCTTGCGTGACTGGTTCCTTCTCATCCTTGGCTCTAACTTAGCTACTCCCCTCTCCCAAATTCACTCAGTCTCAAAGGTCTTCAATCCAGGTTGCACATTAGTCCCCTCCTGTGAATGAAACATCTAGACAAGGCAAATCTGTAGAAAGAAGACCGGTGGTTGCCTAGGACTGGAAGTGACAATGAGAAATTTCTGCAAGTTGGCAGGAGGGACTTTGGGGGTGATGGAAATATCCTATAAGTCAACCGTGGGAATGGTCGCACAACACTGCAATTGACTAAAAACCATCTAATGGTGCACTTACAACGAGTGAAGCTTATGCAATGGAAATCATACTTCCATGAAGTAGTCCTTAAATTTTTCCTAAGGAGATTGTGAAACATTCTGGCACTTGGATCCCATCCTCCAAAATTCTGATTTAATTGATCAGAGGATGGAAGCCAGGTGCCCATGAGTTTTGAATCTTGCCAGTCGATTCTGGTGTGTAGCCACAACTCAGAACCATCGCTCTCTCTTACCGTCTCATTTGTTTACTTCACTGCCTGTCATTATCTAGTTTATTCAGTTGTGGACTTGATTATTGTCTTTCTGACACATCGTAGGAAAAGCTCCCTAAAGGAAAAGGCTTCTACAGGATTGCCTTAGAATTCCAGCACATAGAACATAGTAGCTACTTAATATGTGTTTCTAAGTAAGCGAAGAGCAAAGGCAGACAGCGGAAACCCTTCACGGTGCCACAAGAGCGTGAAAGGATGTGGTGTTAACAGGATGTGTTTGACAAAGAGCTGGGGCTAAGATGTTTCAGCAGCAAAACATTCAGTTCAGTGATAGAAGAAACTACTGAGACCATCAGTGCAGGCAGACAGTCGTATAACCCTAAAAAGCAATAAGTGAAGACCCCAGAAATCACTGTCACAACCTTCCCTGACCCTCTGCCCTCTAAGTGGGAAAATCGCAATTGAGAAATTTAAGATCATATGAAAAAAAAATAGAGTTAATGAAAGTGCTTTAAACTACCGAAGAAAGTCCTTTTGGATTTGTTTGCATTCACCAAGTTAAAGCAACAGAGATAGGTTACTAAATAATAAAATGTAAATGTCCATATTTTATTAGTAAGGAAAAGAATGGGCTAGAAAGTTTTCAGGCTCTCCTCCCCCATTCTCAATGGAATGTGTACAACTTCGTTTCTCCTGGAGAAGTCAATTTGTTGTTTTCTGGGTTTTTTTGTTTCTCTTGAGATGCCGGGTAGGGCAGGGGAGATTTAAAGGACAAGACCCAGGAAAGCAGAGTTCAGGGTTGGACAGATCCTACGGGGAAAGCACAGGGTAAGCACGATGTGGGGTGGGGGGAGTGGAAGTGGTCCAGAACCCAGCAAGAGAGCAATTGTCTTTCTTTTTGGATGTGAGATCCCCATAGGACATGCTTCATCCAAGTCTCCTGTTTCAAAGAAGTCCTTTGTAGTTGCCACTACTGACTACTTGACTAAAACTTCAGAAAAGGATTTTAAGAAGAATAGTTAACAATGAACTGATCTACTGACAGAGCTAATGAATGAATCCGACATTAGGTATTCGTGGATGTCTGCAATAAATAGTGATTCTAACTTTTAGTAGAGTAGACAACAATCTGTGCTAAGAATTATATAGCAGAACCATTGGTCAGTTTCAGTGACTGTGATATCATGGAAGATAGTCCTATTTTCTGAGCCTGGGGAGCTTAAATACAGATCATTGCAAAACTGTTTTAGATCAATACGTCAGCTAAGAAGTAGAGATTTCCCAATATAGCCCTTTGCAAGAAATACAGTTATCTAATTTCTCAAAAAAAAAAAAAAAAAGAAAGAAAGAATACCCACTCACCTTAGGTCTTCCCAGGGAATTGCAGTGTAGATTTTGAGTGTCTATAAACTAAGAATCTGCAGTTTAACCCCAGGCCAAACTAACATCCAAGAAGAGATCAGTGAAAGTGGCAAAGACTTTGTGCTAACCTTGAACGTTTGTTCTCACACTAAAGCAGGTATAGCAGCTGTCAGTGGAAGGGTAGCTGTTTCCGTCAGCTTCTCACTACTGTGACTAAAGGAACTGACGAGACCAATCTTAGGAGGAAAAGGTTAGTAGGGGGCTCGAGGTTTCAGAGGTCTGGGTCCACAGCCGGTGGGCGCCACTCCTCAGGGATGGAGGTAGGCACAACATCAAGGCAGCAGCCCTGGCTCCAGTAAGCAGGGAGCTCAAGACATCACGTGGGGAAGCAGAGAGCAAAGCTCCACACCAAATACAGAATATACCCCCAAGGCACGCTCCCAAAGACCCACCTCCTCCAGCCACACCTGACCAGCTACAGATGCCAGATCACCCCTATAAAGGGTTTAGCTCACTGATCGGATCAAGGTTTTATAATCAGATCATTTCACCTGGACCTTCCCAAATTGTCCCACGTGAGCTTTTGGGGGGACAACTCACATTCACACCATAACAGTAGCTTTGCCTACACAAAGCCCATTTTGCTCCTCAAAGAAAATATTAGCATGGAATGCTATAACTTGTTCAGATGAAACTGACCGTGTTTTTGTGTTTTATGTATCTAAGTTTTATGGACATGAGGCATCCAACTAATTAGCTGTGGGAAATAAAAGCAAACCCTCTTTGAAGATGAATAAATTACAATCTATTCAGGTGTGATCATGCCACCACAGTTAAGCAGGAAAACAGGGCAGGAAGGGGGTCTGCCATTCAGAAAGGGCTTGAACTCTCCAGGTGCCAAGAAGACTAATTGGTTTGTGATGAGTGAATCACAAGCAAGTGGCGAATTTACATCTGCTGCTAGAAGGGTGGGAATCAGAGCCAAGACTGTTGAATGCAGCTGGGGTTGGGCTGTGACTGTATTGCTGTTCCTCCTCCCTAGGAGAGGTGGCGCCCACCTCTCACCAACTTCATATCCCTTCATGTTCTGAAAGCGCAGGAAGGAAACGTGTCCACATACCTCGAGCACTCTGGACTTTAATGCTTCTTTCTTCTCGTGACCTCTGTGACTGTTCCTAAGAAGGTCCTCGACTAACCCAAGTCAAGAACTGAACCAGCCTCTCTGCACTTGCAAAGCTCCTGTTTTCAGAATCTGTGAAGAGAGCAGCACAAACAGAAATGTAGACAGCCATGGGTCAAATTGGAAGAGCTGTGGGCTGGTCCTGTGTGGCAGACATTGTCACCAAGGAGCTGAGGTGATTGCTGCTCTTTTTTCTCCAGATCTGTTTCTAGAAATTTGTACTTTCCAATATGCTGGACAGCAGAAGAGATAAGCTTAGAAAACACCAGGACTGCTGAAAACTCATCTTAGCTAAGACTCATTTAGCATTTAGTATGTACCAGGCACCAATCTGAACATTTTATAAGAACTAATCTATTTATTCCTCATAACAACTCTGTGAAATAGGCACTGGTTAATATGAAAAAACTGCTGCACAGAGAGACTTAATAACTTGGTCACAGTCACACAGCTAGGAGGTATCCAAGTCAAACTTGGAATCAAAGAGCCCAGTTCCTAGGACTTTACAGTTGATATAATTACTACGATATGATCCATATAAAATACAATGTAGAAAGAAAGTCTCTTTTATTATCATCATTTTGCATGTCTTTTATTTTTTTTTTAAGAGAGAAGGACAGTGGTGTGTGTGTGTGTGTGTGTGTGTGTGTGTGAGAGAGAGAGAGAGAGAGAGAGAATTTTTATTGAGTTTTTCACATGGCTTCCGTTGCTCTGACACTTGGTTGTGTACGTGGTCCTGGGGTTTGAACCCGTGTACTTGCGCATGCCTGGCAAGCGCTGTAACCACCAAGCCACCGCTCCAGCCCGCCTGTCTTTTATTCTCAAACAAAAGGAAAGATAGTAGATGCTTTGCAGTTCAGTAACTTACAGCTTCATTTAGGGTGAAAGTTAAAAACATGGAAAAGTAAATTTAATTAGTTCTCTGGTAATTATTGTCTGACTAAATTATACTTTAAAATTTAATATACCAATCACCACTTAATTAGAAAACCACCCAGTTGAGGGTAGCCATCTGCCCCTCAACCAATAAAAACTGGCCAATAAGCATTGTGGAGATTTCTACTTGTCCTGAAAGGTGCTGTTCCTTTGCTTCTTTCTCCACATCATCCTTCCCTGCCACCACCACCACCAGAATAAAAAGAGAAATAAACCAAAGATTGCCTGTGATTTTGGAAGCTCCAGAAATTCTTCCCCTGGATTAGATTGTGAAGCTGGACGGAGGTAGAGAATTCAGGCTTGGGGAAGCACATGCAGTCACGAGGGAGTGACATCCCGCTGAGGCCTGCAGCAAGGCAGACGGGCAGAGGCAGGAAGAGCCAGACAGCCCCACTGCCATGCTGGACCTTTAAAAGCCCACGGCAGGGAGGCTCATGCCAGGACGGAGGCAGAGCTCCTTCTGCTGCAGAAACCCTCCCCAGCTCCTCAGGGCCTGCCTTCCTCAGCAGCGTGCAGCTAGACTCTCCCAGTTGCCCGCACAGAAGAGTCAAACTCTGCTTTCTGGGAAGATTTCAAGCGATTTCGGAGAAAGAAAGAGAAAAACAGACTTGTACTGCTCCAGGCCAAGTCACCAGTTAAACCAGGAGTAGCGTGTGAATCCTCTAGCTGGAAGGTCTCTGGGCACCTCTGGCAGCATCCTGGGATTTTGGGGTGTGAGTCTTGCTGTCTGCTGCTCTGCCCTTGATGTCAGGAAGACAGCTGTTGTACTGGTGAAGGGATGGGGTGCTTAACTCGGGCAGCTCAGCACCAGCAGGTGCAGGTTCCAGAGCTGAGCGTTGACTGCTAGGTATCATTTCTTAATGAGAAGGGATGGACCTGGCCAGGTCCTTGCTTGCCACAGCTGTCACTGTCATCTGTGCATGAACTGGGGGTGGGGAGGCTCCGTGGATGTCCCTTGCCGTCTATCTCTCAAGCTGAATCCAGACCCGCCTCTCACTTAAACCTTAATCCCCAAATGCTCTTTGGCACAAATGTATATATTTTCTTTTTCAGATTTCAGACACAAGTCTTTCATACAGAGCTTGCGGAGCACATGTGACTGTCCAAAGGGCTGTCCAAAGGCTGAGAAGGGACAGTTCTTCCACATAAAAATGTCTCACTTCTGCAATGCCAGGGATTGATTCTGCTAGGGGTTTGCAAAGATCCCATAAATTAACACATGCAAAGTCCTTTGGTACAGTTCATGGTGTGAAGCGAGTGCTACCTTAAGAGATCGCTCTATATTGTCATTTCCTTTCAAACATGAAGAAAGGGAGGCACAGAGAGGTTAAGTATATCACCCTGCAAAGCAGAAGCAGGATTGAAACCAGGTGTGCCTAACTCCAACCCTTGCCCTTCTCAGATTCTGTCTCCCCGAGATGAGATTAAGGAGAAGCATTGGGAAAGGCAAAACCCAAGGCCACCCCTGGCCCTAGCAAGAAGCATAAATAAGTGTGACCAACACCACAATACCTGTGCATTTTCCTTTTTTTTTTTTTTTTTTTTAATTTCTGGTATCAGGGATTGAACCAGGGATACTTAACCACTGAGCCACATCCCCAGTCCTTTTTATTTTATATTTTATTTTATTTTATTTTTATTTTGAGACAGGGTGTTGCTAAGTTTCTGAGGCTGCCCATGAACTTGCGATCCTCCTGCCTCAGCTTCCAGAACCACTGGGATTACAGGCATGTGCCACCCTGCCATGCTGCACTGTCCACCAGAAGTTCTGAAGCTGCTTCAGAATCTCTGTCAGTGTGCCCATCAGTCCCTTCCCATTGTTTAGCATCCAGATGGAAAAGGAAGTGACTTTGCCAACTCTGAGCTGTACTAACCAGCTCTCAGGCATCTAGTCCCTGTGGACCACAATGGTCATGCCTCTCCTCATGAAGCTTTAAGCTGTGGCCTGGTGGGAGTTGTCTCCCCAGCAGTGTCTCCAGTAGGGTTGAAATTGAGGCTTCAGGACAGTCCCAAATACAAGCAGGCTGTGAGAATCACACTCCTGGTACCCTGATACACCATGATCAGACCCTGTGGTATCCCTGTACTACATGCCTTTCATTAAAAAGAGGATTTTCTGGCACAAGAATGCCACTGTATTTCCTTTTAGTACCGGGGATTGAACCCCAGGGCACTTAACCACTGAGCCATATCCCCAGCCCTTTTTATTTTTTTATTTTGAGACAGGGTCTCATCAGGTTGCTGCAGCTGGCTTTGAACTTGTGATCCTCCTGCCTCAGCCTCATGAGTTGCTGAGATTAGAAGCATGCACCACCATGCCCAGCTCTCTGTAGTTTGGTTTTTTTGAGGTTATGCTCTAGCCCGGGAATCATGCAAAGCAAAATGCCAGCCCCGGGAGAACTGCTGTAATGCCCACGTGGCCTCCACAGTGCTCCTCACTGGTCCCCGTCCAGATATGGTTTGGGAGCTGGATTGCTGGAGACCACTCTTCTTTCGTAATTGTCTTCTCCGCAAGGACAATTTTACAGCTCATGTAAAGTTCACATATATGGAAGATAGGACCAAAGAGTCTGGGTTTTTTGTTTTGTTTTAGTTTTTTTCCTCTAGTGTGAAAATTAGAGAGCACAATTCTTGCAGTTAAGAAAGCACAAGAGAGCCGGCCAGCAGATGAAAAGGTTAAATTGCAAGAGAGAGAAAAGAATTCCCCCCGGTCCCCAAGGGGGACTGCAGATGCATTGACACCTAGAAGATGGATGGGCGGTGCCTTTATGCCTCCCACTGTCTGTCAGTAAAGGGCTCTGACTGCTTCTCACCTAAGCGAAAGTGAACACATGTGGTTTCTCAGCTCTCTCCAGCCGGGGCCAAAAGTCTCTGCCACAAAGTGCTCTCCTTGATCATCCCAGCCACATCCCATCACAGGAGAGAAAAAAAAAAAGATATCCAAAGGGATTTGGAGGCAACATCACCTCCTGTCTCTGAGGGCAAGATGGGTGCATTCTGACACCACAAAGGGACATGATATTCAGGCTTCCCTAGCACAGGACGGTAAGGGGGAGGGTAGAGCAGGTTGGACCAGGGAGAGTCAATACTTCACCTGGGCTCACCCATTGGATTTGATGGGGACTGGGATTCAGGAATGGATACCCAGGGGATAGAGTGGTGGCTCAGCAGTTATGATCCTTACCTGGCATGCACAACAACACAGGCTCGAACCCCAGCACCATGTACACAACGAAGAGTTGGAGCAACGAAAGCCACATGAAAAAACGAAATAAAACTGTTTCTCTCATTCCCACTCTTTCACTGTGCCTCTATCTTCAAAAAAAAAATTACTATTAAAAAAAAAGAATGGATACCCAAAATCTATCCAGGAAAAGTGTGTGAACCTACACATTGAATTTGAAGACAGACAGACCTGCTCAAATCAATAGATTCCACTACAGATGCCACGAAGAGTTCTTCAACATGTGTGGTATTTCATCGATTCTAAGACACATGTTCCCACACTTTAACATCTCTGATGATTAGCCATAGATTACTTAGTAATGTTTTTCTTTGTCTTAGTGGTATACTAAATATCAGTGCCCCTTGCAATCTACAGCATTATAAATTTTATAAAGTTTGGTTAACATAGCCAAGTACTGTGTTGGGTACTTTAGTAGGAGTTTCACAGTATCTCATTTAATCCTCTCTTTTTTTGGTAGAATGTTTATTGAGATATCATAAAATGTATTCATTTAACAAGGTACGGTGGTACACATCTGTAACACCAGTGACTAAGGAGGCTGGGGCAGGAGGATCACAAGTTCAAAGCCAGCCTCAGCACATTAGTAAGATCCTAAGCAACTTAGCAAGACTCTGTCTCAAAATTTTAAAAAAAGTGAAAAAGGACTGGGGATATGGCTCAGCAGTTAAGCACCCCTGGGTTTAATCCCTGGTTAAAAAAAAAAAGTATTCAGGATTGATTTTTTATTGATTTTTTGTATAATAAAGTGTGTAACCATTATCACAATCTTACATTTTTACTTCCCAATGGAGAAACCCTATATTCATTAAAAGTCACCCCATTTCACCCCAACTCACTCAGTCCTAAACAATCACTAAATTACTTTCTAGTTTTCTAAGTTCGCCTGTTCTGAACATTTCACATAGTGAAGTCGTAGCATATGTGGCCCTTTGTGTCAGATAGCATAATGTTTTCAGAGTTCACCCATGGTCTAGCATGAATCAATATTTCATTCTTTTTCTGGATATTCTTAATTGTACAGATATGTTATACTTGATCCGTTCATGGGTTGGTGGACATTCAGATCGCTCCCCCCCTTTAGCTATTACAAATAATTGTGTTATGAACATTTGTGTACAAGGTTTTCTCCTGGATGCATACCTAGGAGTGAAACTGCTTTATCAAATGCTAACTCTACGTTTAGCTTCATGAAAGATTTTCAAAATGCTTTTCATAGTGGCTGTACCCATTTGCATCCCGTAAGAAGTGTATGAGGGTTCTGGTTTCTCCACATCCTATCAACACTTGTAATTAAACCTGACATTTTGATGTTAGCCATCCTGGTGGGTGTGAAATACATCTCATTGTGATTTTAATTGGCATTACACCGAGGAGTAATGGTATTGATCATCTCGTGTGCATATTGGCCATCTGTATATCTTCTTTGAAGAACATTCAATTTTTTTTTATTGCAGCAAACTTTTTCTGAGCCTTTGTCTTAATCTAGTCATATGGGATACTGATTGCGTTAATGACCCTAATTCTTCACTCTTCTCTGTATCCATTTCTTCTGCTGAGTAATTTGGCAGTACTCTCTCATGCCTGGTTGCTGAACTTAGACACATGGCTTGCTTTGGTCAGTGAGAGGTCGGGAGATTGCAAGGAAGCGAGCCTGGTGGAGGATGAGACCAGTGGTGCAAAGTCAAGTTGCCCTGTCACCCCAACCAAGACTGTCTTGGATCAGCCAATAACTCAACAATGCCCAGAAGGTGAGCAAACCCAAAAAGTTTGCAGAGCTGTCCAGGTGACTTGCAGCTCACCAGAGGCATATAACCACATCTAGCCCATCTCACCTGCTCTGATTGGGATAGGAAATGTCTCCTGAAAGCTCACATATTGCAGACACGATCCCCAGGGTGGGGCCTGTGAAAGTTATTGGATCATGAGGGCCCTAACCTCATCAATGGGTTAATCTATTGACAAATTCATAGCTATCACATTGGGTTTCAGGGAGAGGCTTTTTTATAAAAGCAAGCTCTCTCTCCTTACTTCTGGGCCAACATGAGGTAAACAGCTCTGTTCTACCACCCGCTCTTCCCAATGATGCTCTGCCTGGACACAGGCTCACAAACCATAGTCACATGACCATGGACTGAACCCTCTGAAACCACAGGCCAAAATAAATCTTTCTCCTTTAAAGTTGTTTTTCTTGGGCATTTTGTCCTAGCAGCACAAAACTGACTAACACATCATCAAAACCAAAGATTCATGAGCTAAAGGCTTATTGTTGTCTCCCACTGAGGATTTACAGTTGTTTGTTTTGCAGTACTGTCATGGGACTAAATAATTGATACCAGACGGTATCTGAAGCACTAGGGCTAGAAAGGTGAAAGATAAACAATTCCTGCCTTCAGGGGACCATAATAAATTAAGAAAGGCAGAAGAGGACCAGAAAGGTATGGTGGAGTTCAGACTGTGTTGTGAAATGCATCTGGACACTTCTCTCACCAGATAAATGTAGCTGCCCATTTCTCAGAAGGGGACTCTGAGAGTGTGAATGACCAAGCTTCCTAGCTCTTCCCCACCAATGTCCCCACCTTGTGCTTCTGACAGGCTCCCTGACGCTCACTGCGGTGTATCCTGTACCCACATCATGTTCTTCCTGAAGCCATTAAAAATGTCTGGTGATGCGCAGACTTGGCATAAAATTTTAATTATGAGACTTGGTTGCCCAAATTAGTGCACTAGCATAACTTTAATTAAAAGTTACTGCTTCATATTCCTCCCAAGTTCTGCCCTGATAAAATGGTTTACTATCTTTCCAAGTCTGTGTCTTAAGACTCCTCTGGCTTCTCTTGCCTTTGCCTTGAGGCATTTTGGGTTGGCCATACTTTGGCTTCACATTAGGGACAATGCAACTGTAAGCCAATTTTTCAAGAAAATCCCTCAAGCTGCACAAGCTTTGGTGATCGTATCTTCTGTGGTGACATTCTATCAAGCATTTTTTTTTTCATTATTCTTGGCATGGCTAGATGGGCCAAAAATATAAATAAAAACTTAAACTGAGTCTCTAAAGTAGACTTATTTTTCCCCTTTCTTCCTTTCTTTTTTTAAGCTCTAAACCATCTCCTTCAAAATAGTAGGCAAGTAAGTCTTATTGGGGATGCAATAACCAGAGATTTTAGTCATTTCATGCGTAGAGCTAAATCCCTTTGAGCATGTGGTAAAAGCTATGAAACTTCTTGCCAAAACCAGGCATAAATGCATGTACACAACAATTTTCATACATTCACAAAGACTTATCTCTAAAGCCTTAGGTTTTTCTAGAACCTTGAGGTGCTCCAGCCCAACGGACTTGCAATGCAGAGGGAATTTGAGCTTCCAATGGGAAACGGGATTAGCTTAAGCATTTTTTCTTTTTTTCTTTGTTTTCTTTTTTAAGAGAGAAGGACAGTGAGAAAGAGAAAGAGAGAATCAATTTTAATTAGTTTTTCATGCGGCTTTCGTTGCTCTAACTCTTCGTAGTGTATGTGGTGCTGGGGTTTGAACCCATGTCCTTGCGCATGCCAGGCAAGAGCCATAACTGCTGAGCCACTGCTCCAACCCCTAGCTTAAATATTTTTGGTCAACAAATGTGCCCAGTCAAGTATGCATGTGTTGCATGGAGAATATGAGAATAATAGGAAGGGAGGTGGCCCATTAGGAAAGGACAGGCCAGTGTGCATTCCTGGTAGGAGAAATCATGAGAGTCGAGGAATTTGCTTGCCAGGGCTTTGTCATGAGCTCAGAGCAAATCACTTTATCTCCTGGGGACACTGTGTCCTCTTCAATAAAACTTGCAGGGAGGCATCAGTATTTGAACCAGAATCAGTGGCTTTCAAATCCTACTCTCTGGATGCGTGCCAGGCTGGCTATATCCAGATCATTTGGAAAGCTTGTGAAATATAGACCTGTTTTTCCTTCCTTTTCTGAGGACTTCCAGACATTTTGATTTCATAGGGCAGGGGTGGGTCCTGAGAGTTTGTGAGTTCTGAGAGCTGCTCCAGTGGTCTATAGGCATGGTCAAGTTTAGGAACCACTGGATTAAATGATCCTCAGGCCAGGTCACTTCCAGTGCCACCACTTCACACAATCAATGATTGTGTGTGCATACATGTGTAGGTGTGCTTTGACTGGGGATGGGTGGGGTTCAAAGCGTAAGTGGGGCACAGCCACAGAAACAGGAGCACGTTGCCCAGTGGGGACAACTGCATGTCCAGGTTTATACTGCCTGAGTGGCCTCAGTATCTAATCCAGGCCCACGTTGGCCATGTCAGCCACAGCCGCTGGGACTGCCGTGACAAGCCCACCTGCCTCTCCAATTGCTGGGAATATGCTGCGCGTGGCACAGGCCCATCCTCCTTCTGGGGGGCAGCTGTGCTAATAGATGATCTGGGGCTAGGAACTGTAGTTGCCTGAGAGCTTCTGGAACAACAAATAGCAAGGAGTGTCTTTAAAGAGGAGGATAATGACTGAAAACGTGTTGGTGAGATCACCATCCTCATCTTTAAAGACTCTCATTCTGTTTTACAGGAAAAAAAAGTGCCAATCTCTCTAACAGTAATATGATCTGACTTTGTGGTGACTTCCCAGGCTCTAGTGGCTCTTGTGAAAGTAGCAATGCTTTCAGCATGGATGCTAGTGGCCTTGGCAATGGACAACGCTTCAGTGAGTTGGGCAGGAAGGGGAGGAAATGACAGATGCTATGTTATAATTAAGAGAATGGCTTCGCTGATTTACAGAGCTCCGGGCACTGCACATACATAAGGAGAAACCACCCAGGGCAACACAATTTCACGACCATTGTAGTGAATGTAGCTTTAACCCTGTTCTGGGGTCTGACAGTGGTGAGTTTTACTTGAATTACCTAAGAAAGAAGTGAGACTAGGGAATGGTAAATGTTGTCATCTATTCTGTTGGCCCAATCTCCTTCACATCTCTCTCACCCCCAGGATAGAGGTTTTTCCTGCGAGGTGCCCTAGAATGACCTCCAAAGGTGCATATATGGCACTTAAACTTGCATCTCCTGGGATTGATGAGGGGAGCACATTGGCCCTCTTTCAAGAATCTTTACCCATGGTCTCTGCATGCTGCAGCAGAAATAGCACTGGGCCTGCCTTGGAAGAGGTGAGCTCTGGTTAGGCTCTCAGTAACTTCCATGAGGGCCTGGGCTAGGCACATTCTATTCTCTGGCCCTCCATTTCTTCCTCTGAAGATCCACAGGATTGAAATTTGCAATCCTATAATATGTTGTGGGATGCCCGTCAGTAACGCCTTCCATCTGTATCTCCATGTTGGTGGTTCAGTGGATGAGTTTAGGAAAGAAAGTCAAGAACCACAGCATTAGGGGCTGGATTGATAGCTCAGTGGTTATGGCTCTTGCTGGCCATGCACAAGGACACAAGTTCAAATACCAGCACCACGTACCAAAGTGTCAGAGCAATGAAAGCCACGTGAAAAACTTAAATAAAACTGATTCTCCCTTTCTCTGTCTCTCTCGCTGTCCCTCTCTCTCTTTGGGAAAAAAAAAAAAAAAGAACCATACTATCAGACAGATGGTGGGAGGAACACTGAAAAAAAAATCAGCACCCCATGGTTCTGATCCCAGTACTGCCACCTACTAGAAACTTCTGTCCATTTCCAGACTTCAGTTTTCCATTTTGTAAGATAAAGCATCTAAATGAATAGGTCTGGCTTCTAAGAATTGTTCCATGATTTTCTTCTACTTTGGATTCTCCCCCACTCCCATCTAACCCCCCAAATCCCTTTTGGAAAGCAGACGGGATTTGACACCTTCAGAGGTATTTGCTCTTTATTTCTCCTGCTCCTTCCTACCACAGTCTGAGGCAGTGCTGCCCTATGTCCACCAGGAATGTGGGAGAGAGCCAAGAACAGGTCACCTTGTGCCTCCCAGGGGTCAGCCCTGAGCCCTGTCAGCACTGGACAGAGCCAGGAGAAGCTATTTTAAGTAAGAGTGGTTCTTATACCTCCTGGAGAATGCCAAGGCTAAGAAACACAGACCTGCACCAAAGGCACCTTTGTTCTGTTAATAAGAGTCAAAGTCTCTTCTGGTTGCCCATATTCTTATAGCAAGCTCACTCTGCTTCATTAACTCTTTTGGTTGACTGTGTCAGAAATGTTTTTGTTTCTTTTTCTCTGGCTAAAATTCTTTTCAAAATATATAACTCAATTGTTCTGCTTTGGTCATCGGAGCACGAGGGTGAAAATCGAATCGTTTTTAGATGGAAACCACCCTCCTGTCACCTCATGACCATCATTCCAAATCGTGGTATCATTGTTCCATCTTATGAGTTGGTTGGTGCCAAAGACAGCTGTGAATATGGAGAAAACCCAAGATAGACCTCTGGAAGCACACTTTCAGAAATAAGGAAGAAAGTGAGCATTTATCAAGCGGGTGGTGTCCAGGAGACTCTGAGCTAGGTACTCTGCACACATCACCTCAGTCCACCCACACAGTGAAACCTCCAATTGGCCTTCTACAGAAAATGAAACTGAGCCACAGACAGGTTAAGACTTCTGGGAAATTGGGATCTGACCCCAGGCTTTTCCAGATGCCATCTTGTCCAATGTGCTTTATGTTTTCTGTGGTTTATCACTTTCTCCCAAATTAGAGGTAGCACGGCCAGTTCTGATTGATCGAGAGTCTCAGATAACCCCCCTCAAAGTTAGATCCAGCAATCCCACGACTGGGTATATAGAGAAAGAAAATAAAACAATACATTAAAAGGATACTTACCCTTGTGTGCCTATGTCAGCATTATTCGGAATGGCCAAGAAATGGAATCAACCCAACTGTCCATCAGTGGATGAATGGATAAAGAAAATGTAGCACATACACAACAGGGAACACTACTCACCCTTAAAAGAAAACGAAATCCTGTCGTTTGTGGCAACATAGATGAACCTGGAGAACATTATGCTAAGTGATAAGCCAGGAAGACGATCTCACTTTTGAACAGAATTTAAAATTTGCCTCTCATAGATGTAAAAATGGAATAGGGATTAACTAGACAATGGGAGGGTAGTGGGAAGGACCTGTGAGCAGAGATTAGTCAAAGGATACAAAGTTTTGGTTAGAAGGAGTAAGTTCTGGTAGTCTTGCATAGTAGGAGGTCTAGACTTAATGTAAATTGCATATTTCAAAATACTTAGAAGTTTTCAATGCTCTCATTATGAAGAAATGATAAATGTTTAAGATGATAGATATGCTAACTATCCTAATCTTATCATCACATGATGTATACATGTACTGAACCATCATGTTGTACCCCAGAATTATCATCACATGATGTATACATGTACTGAAGCATCATGTTGTACCCCAGAATTATAATTACTATGTATCCACCATAAAAAATTAAAATAACTCCATAAATAAATAAGCCCTATTTAAAGTAAGGGATTTTAGTCTCAAGTATGTTGCCTTGTAGATGAGGAAACACCCTTCATTAAGCTGTACATAATATGTTTCCTGAATTGCATTCTCTTTTCTTGTACTGCATTGTAAATTTCTTATGTTTATCTTGAAGGCTCTGTCAATCTCCAGTCCAGTGGCTTTCACAAAGGTTCTAAACAGATGTTGGTTGAAAGAATGAGAGAATTTATGACACTGCATGTTATGTTTTATGTACACTTTATATATAAATATATTATATGATATGAATATAACACGTAATGTCATAAATTTTCTCATTTTCGTGTATATAGTATGTGATACTTATTTGGTTTTGTTTAGTATCCCTTATTAAATATCATGCAACTGAATGTAGGCTACACAAGAATTATCTTGCTTGATAAAGAAGGGGTATCTTAGAGCCCCATGCACAGAAATTTAAATTAATACAATATACTGGGGTGACCCCTGCCAAAGCAGGGATAAAATGACCCAGTCTCTGCTTAGCATCTCTGACCTCAGTTTTTTAGCAGCAGAGCGCAGATGGAACGCTTGGAGCAGCTTTCCTTCCAGCTCTACCATCATGCCCTGGCTTCGTGTTGCCCAGTTTACAGGCTCAATCCTGTTGCTAGCAAAGGAGCCACAAACAGACTAAAAACACGCCTTTCCCTCTTGTGATATTCAAGAAATTCAAGGTGACTGGTGTAATTAACTTCTCTCCACGGGCCTTGTGAGCCCCAACTGAACCCTGGCAGAAAAGCAGTCATTTTAATTTGCAAATATCTGTTCTGCCTAGTTCGATTCAGCCTTCTTCCAAACAAGTTCCTGGCCTCTGTTGACTTTGAGAGGTGGGTCCCCGGTCACCATTAGCAGTTTGATGTATTGTGCGCAGAGTAAAGGACTCTGGAAAGCGAATCCCCTTCAGATTACACTGGCTGTCCAGAGTCCGAGCGTGCAAGGCATTGGAGGGCAGATGGAGGCACAGCAGGTAGGTCCGTGAGAACCCTACACTGAATGAGCAGATAGCAAAGAAAGGCCAGGAATGAGATGGTAAGGAAAGAAAGCACAAGGAACTCCCAAC
The DNA here is from genome assembly GCA_004027875.1 of Aplodontia rufa. Lineage (NCBI taxonomy): Eukaryota > Metazoa > Chordata > Mammalia > Rodentia > Aplodontiidae > Aplodontia > Aplodontia rufa. The sequence continues at coordinate 50,690 of PVKS010004608.1, forward strand.
ATCTGTCTAAAAAACACAAGCGGAAAATAAATTGTCTTTGCTCTACAGGTACCATGTGGGTCTGTGTACTAATTTACCAGTCAGCAGCTATTCTGTGCTTCCACGTCCCTCGTGCTGGAGACAAGTTTATTACCAGGCCACGTGAATTCCTTTATTCTCTACCTCTAGTTAAACCACTATTTCTCTTGGGCTTCCATCTTAGTCAATAATTTCAACACAGGACAAAACTGGTTTTCAAGGGGTACCCAATTCCCCCAGGGATAACATAATAAATTTGCAATGAATTAATAATTCTAATAAATTCTAATTATTAGTAACATTAGGAATTCCAGCTTTGATCCATTATTTGCTTTTGTTACAAACTAGAGTTTTTCCTCCTTTTCAACCAACAGGGGTTTCTAACTTTAATACGTACGCATGCTGCATGTGACTAATTCATAGGATTAGGCAAATAATCTATGATCCACTCCTATCACATGAAATAATCACTCGGTTTCCATAATTAACATCTTGCTTTGTTTTGCTTTGTTTTTGTTATTTCCTTACATATTTTCCTTTAAATTAGTCTCTAATCTAGTGGAAGCTATCAGGAAATTTAGGTACTGCAAGAATTTCATGACCCAGTATTCCTTCCACTCTCCTCTACCCAAAATAATTTACTTTAAAAAAAAAAGAGAGAGAGAGAGAGGGTCAGTGAGAGAGAATGGGAGAAACAATTTTTATTTAGTTTTTTATGTGACTTTTGTTGCTCCAAGACATCATTGTGTTCATGGTACTGGGGTTCGAACTTGCGTACTCGCACATGCTGGGCAAGCGCTGTAACCGCCAAGCCACTGATCCAGCCCTACTCAAAATCAGTTAAACTGTGAATCAGCGATTCCTGTTTCATGTCATGCTGGCTTCTCAGCATAAACCATGGGGAGAAACCAAAGATGGAACCGTAGCCTAGGAACAAAGTGACTGGAGCAATCCATTTCATTCCACAACCACCTCCAAAATCTTTGGAAGAAAAGCAATTCCTTGAAGGTCTTCCTTCTCTTCTTTGCTCTTCCACTAACTATGAGCAACCTAAGGCAGGGTATTTGCACTTCTGAATCTCTGTCTCCTCATCAATAACATGAGGAATTGGGTAATAATACATTGCTTAGAGTGTTTCTTTGGGGATTAAAACTCATAAGAGTTTGAGATTATGATTAAACTATAAAGAGTTACATAAAGGGGCTGGAGCAGTGACTCAGCGGTTGGAGCGCTTGCCTGGTATGCACAAGGACCTCGGTTCAAACCCCAGCTCCACATACACAACTAAATGTCAGAGAAACAAAGGCCAGATGGAAAAATAAATAAAATTGATTCTCTCTCTCTCTCTCTCACTCTATTCTTCTCCCTCTCTCCCTTAAAAAAAAAGTTACATAAACATGCCATACTGTTATAGATGTAAAAATAACAGCTAGACAAGATGTTGATCATCACTCAAGTTCGCTCACACATGACCTGGGACTCCTAGCTGCATGGTACAGACTTGCTTTCCTATTGCATCTGTTGATCATGATGCTTGTTTTCCTAATTATTTTTCCTTTTTCAAATACATGAAAACATAATTAATAGCAACCAATAAATCTACTTTTGATCTGAGGATAACAGCATGCCATGATGATGATTTTACACAATACACTAGGCATAACTCGTTGATTCAGCCTTTGCTTCTGTTTAAGTGAATTGCCATCCCATAATGCAGTTATTCTGACAAACATATGCTGTCAGCCACATATTGCTCAAGTACTTGGAAGCTGTTAAAGGACATTTGATTATGATGAGCTATGATCACATACTTCTGTTTGCTATTGGGTTCATCAGGTCTTGGTTCATCAATTACTGAGCCTCTGTTTTGTGCAAAACATTGGGAGGGAGAAGGGAAAACAGAACAGGTTTTGAAACCAAACAGAATTGGACTCCATTTCTAGCTCCCCAGTTAGTGTTTTCATAATTTGGAGGCCATTGCTTAACCTTTCTAGAACTGTCCCTTTGAGGAAATTGGGAAGCAATAACCTGTCTCTCAGATGAGAATTACCTGTGAGACCTGTAAAACACCTGCATATTATTTGCAATTGGTGTACATACAGCCGTCTGAGTCAGAAACAACACGGTGCTGGGGATTCCTCAGACACAGTGTCCCCTTATGCACCCCAGATGGGTTTCCCCATATTCTTGACCACAGCGATAGGATTAGATCATGAGATCCAAAAAGGTGTGTCAATATCATGCTGTCTCAGTCAGTAAGAAGGAGAGGTACAAAGAATTCCCAGGCACTTTCATTTAACAAACAGTAGTTGAACACCTACTGAATGTAAGTACTGCTCATTTCAATCAGATGAATCTACAGATGGAATATTAATTGCATCATTGTCAATAAATAAAGGAATTTGAGAGTGCATAGTCATATTATCATGTGATCACATGAACTGGTTTTGCATAGCAATAATGGAGGACTCTACTAGGCAACATTACACTAGTCCAGCAGCTAAGCGGTGAAATTTTGAATTTAGGTCTTAGTGTAGCTCTGCTATTTCCTAGGTATGTAATAAGAATGCTATTACCACTGAGTGCAATCGTTGTATATACAGCCATCTGAGTCAGGGAAAACTATGTTCTGGGTACTTACATAATTTCACTAATTCTTCCTGAAGATCTTTAAGGTACATATCTTGGTTCCCATTTTATAGATGAAGAAAGGGAGGTTTAAAAAAGTCAAGTAATTTGCACAAAAGTTGCATGCCAAGTAGCTGGTAGAGCCTTCATTTAAACCCCACTCTGTTTCACTTTTTAAATGTGTTCTCTTGACCAGCATGCCACGCTAATTCAAGGCAGATTGGTTCCTGCATAAGTTTTCTCACCCCCCAAATGCAGATAATGTATATGAAAATGGTGATGTATTACAGAACACTACGCAGATGCTGGTTATTACTTTAAAGTGCCATTTAGTGCATTGTTAACAAACATTAATATGCCTGAGATGCACAGATGGTAGAACCTTTAAAACTGATCTACCTACTCATTTTATCTCTTTGTGATAACAAAATGAATTTGAGACTGAGTTTTTTGGGACACACATTTAAGGAAACAAATATTTGTTGAGTCCCCTCTGTTCCCCCAGTAAAGATGAGCAGACAGATTCCCTGCCCTCCAGATACTCTTAACTTAGTAGGAAGACACACTAGCAAGTAAATAAATTGCAGTCTGCTTTTGGTGAATTCAGGAAGAGAAATGTATTTGGAGTAGAGAAATAGCCAAGAGTAAAGAGTGCTCACCCGAGCTAGGAAAGTGGCAGAGAAGGAGGGTTAATCATTATCGGTTTGCCAAATGGAAAAGGTGCAACCCCAGCCACCTGTCACTTAAACCAGAGATTTATTACTCGCAACTCAGAGAACAGTTGTCACACCAGAACACCACTCTGCTGCAGGCATGAGCTGGGTTCCAGCTGTAGGCACATTAGACTGTCACACTCTTGCTGCACTCCCATCTCTTCTTGTCACTGAAGTTCAATCATCACAGGCCCAGCCAAGCAAGAGAGATCAGAGGCCAGGGACATAGTGGAGCAGCACATTAAACCAGGGTCCCTGGATCTGGAAACTCTAGCCAGGCTTACAGTTCTTGCAGATATAAAAAGCCACCACCCAGAAGGAGACCTGGCTCCTCACCCATGGGCGAGCCACACATATGATACATCACTGCTCCTCCTGTTGCCAACATCCAAGGATCTTGAGAAGTCAATGACAGAGAAGTCAACCCCTGACCCAGCTTCACCTGGCAGCACAGGACTAGGATTGGCTGTTGCTGCTGCTGCCTGTGGACTCACAGGAAGCCCCTTGGGGTGAAGGAGATATGAGACACCTGGCTCCTGCAGAGAGGAGTTAGAGCTGGGAGTATCACCAGTCTTCAACCTTCAGTGAGCCATATCAATATAGTCATGTGCTGTGCTTCACAAGCTAGTTGCAAGGGTAGAAAGTGAGGGACATGCACTATCCTAGATATTAAAAATGGAAAATGACAAATGTGTCCCTATGTGTCTCTACGTTTGGGCACTTGACTTGTGAAACAGCTGTAGGGGCCATTACAGAGTCAGGGAAGCCTTCCTCAGGAAAGTAAGGAAGCTAGCAAGGTGGAATCATGGCAAGCGGGGCAGAGGAGCTGGTGTCCACGCGCACACTAGAGGCAGGGCGGATGAGCACAGGGCGCTGAAACCACGCGGCCTGTACTGGAGATGCAAGGACAGACTCCGGAAGGTGGCCTTGAAGAAAAGGGTACACCAGGATGCATCAGTAGTCGTACATGGAAGAAACTAATGACAAATATTCTGAACTTGTTTCTTTAAGCTGTAGGCTGTAATCTGTTAATATAAGTGAATTACAAATAAATATACCATTATCACATTACCGTAATGTAAGTGTCTCTTATTAGGAAACTATTAATTGAAAACTAAATTATATGACAAACGCTATAGATGCCATTGAATTTCTGAGGAAATGAGAGAAGAAGAAGGCACCAGATTTGTACAGTTATTCTGCAGTTGTGTATTCTTTCCAGAGGTGTGGTATGTGAGGTGGGGTTTTTATTCCTTACATTAGGGTTGGGAAAGTAACTGGCCCAGCATGACACAGATTGCTAGCAGCAGAGCCAAGACTTGAATCTGGGTCTGTTCACTCCCAAAGCCATTTCTCTTGCCATCTAAGCCCCACTGCAGTGGGCTGGGGAATCTTCCTATAGGAGGAGAAAGTGGGGAGTCTCTGAAAATGCTCCAGGGCAGGCTTTGACAAGAGCCCTTCAAATCCAACGCAGTTTAAATTAAACCCTCCCTAATTTTCAGAATTGGCATAACTGCCTTTCATGTCCTCCCCACATGCCTGGGATATATTCAGGCTGTGGCATGACTGAATTGGGGTGCTTGTTCCAGATTACATCCCCCTGCCCCCACATTTGTACAACCTGAATTTATCAATTTTCTGGGGTTCAGCCAACTTCTCTAAGAAGTTCTCCCAGAGTCTACACTTGACACTGGTCTTGGCCAATTGAAGATGCCTGGGTTGCTTCCCTGCCTGAACAATAACATTTAACCTACAGGGCAAGGTTGAGGGAGAAAGGGCTCCAAGTAACCCAGGATTCACACAGAACTGCCAGCAAGCGAAACAAGCCCCTTATTGTGGAACTCCCAACCACAACCTCAACTCTAGAATCATCCTCTGTTCTCCAAGAAGCAACCTCTCAAGGAACCCACGTGACAGCCAAGGCCTGAAGATGGGGGTGGGCCAGCTTTCCAGTCTTGCTCTGACCCAGCTCTGGAAACTGCTGTGCTGTCAGCTCAGGGGCCCGCACATGCTGGCTCTCTCTGAGTGGGGGCAAGCCCCTGTCCCCAGTCCTGACTGCAGAACTTCAGCACCCAGCAGAGCCACCATCGCTATCTGTGTTTGGGAAAGGATAACCTTAGGGAACCCTTGGTATCAAAGAGGATCCATCTTTAAAGGCTCCTTCTCTTCACCTCACCCCCTTCTCTTTCCATCTCCATTCTCTTTTCTTCACCCATTTCTTTCTTTTCAGTTATTTCCTTCCTTCTCTCTTTCTTGCCTACCTCACTGTAGGAAAAGCATGGATTGGAATCAACTAGTCCTTACTAGGTATTTCAGTTCCACTATTAATCAGCTATGAGACCTTGAGAAAGCAATTTCACCTTGCTGGATTTTGTTTTCTTCATCTGCATGGCATAGATAATGGTAGCTAGTTTGTGTGCAGGAGAAGTATCCTTTATCCAAAGTGCTTGAGACCAGAAGTGTTTTGGATTTTGGACTTTTTCAGATTTTGACATAATTGCATACATGTAATGAGATATCTGTGGGATGGGGCCCAAGTTTAATCACAAAATTCACTTCTGTTTCACACATGTCATACACCTAGCCTAAAGGCATTTCATATAATTTTTTTATTTTGTATTTTATATAATGTTGTATTTTGACTATCACCTGTCACATGAAGTCAGGTGTGAAATTTTCCACTTGCGCATCATGTCAGTGTTCAGAAGTTTCAACTTTTGGAGCATTCCCAATTTCAGGTTGTCAGAATGAGGATGCTTAGGCTATCATTGTTGTAAAGACTAAATGTGCAAATACCTGAGTTTTTATCTAGTTGTTAATATGTACTATTTAATCGATTCATTAATCAGAATACTCAGTGTGTGTAAGGCACATCTCAAAGGTGCAACAGTGAGAAGAAGAAACACTGGCTTTCATACTTCTCTAATGGGCCATTCAATAAGCATCCATTTCCAATTTACTTCCTGCACTGAAGGCAATGCCACTAAAATACGAGAAGGAAGGAAGTAACAGTTTTTCTTTATCCAGTAAAGGAGCTCTGGGATAAAAGAGGTTGATATTCAGAAAACGATTAATTGGGAGATCGTTGATAAAATTGTGTCCCATACTACGTCACTCAGGCTTTATGGTTGCAAGCAACAGAAACCAACTCTGGCCGTCGGAAGGAAAAAGAGATTTATTGGAAGGATACTGATGGGAGGCTAGGGGACCAGACTAGGCACAAGGGTTGCAAGCATCAAACATGGCCACCTGCTTGTATGATGGCCTTCAAAGATCCCAAGATATCTCTACCACCATCATCACTCTACCACTGCCAGGATGAGCCAGCCTTCTCCAAGCTGCTATTGTCTGCCACCTACTCCTGCCTCTTGGCTGCACCAGGGAATATTGGAAGGATCAGAGCCCCAGGTTTCCAGTGTTGAAGACAAACCCTAGCAATTTCTTCACTGCCAAGACAATTCACACCGATGGAAAGGAAGATTCACTCCTGGTTACGGGAGTTGCATTCTGGACAACATGTGTCCATTATATTGCTCTTTCCCTTTTTCTGTTTCCATTGGGAATGGAGACACAAAGAAAGCAAGCATGGCCTTTCTTAACAGAAAGGAATAAACCATTCCTGGATACCACCCCCCATTGTTAAAGGAAAAATTCCAGTCCAATGAACTTTATTTCAATTTGACTGAGAAAGAGTTTTCTCCAAGAAGATCACAAATATCGGGTCGGTTCTACAGAACTGGCTTGTCATCCGTGATTACAGCATCCAGGTGCCTATGTGATGGATGACAAGCTGATATTTTCAGGTAGCTGTTATACTGTTGCTTAGCGTATAAACAGAGAAAAATATTTCCATTCTTACCATATGTCGAAAAAGCAGTAATTCCCAGAGGCCTGGATAAGTTAGTAGTGCATTCTTTGGAACAATCCAGGTAACCATAGGACGAGTCTTATTAAGATAATTCTCCAAGTATTTAATAAGCATCAGCTTTCCAATATTAGATTGTGTATTGAGGGAAAGCACAGTCTAGTTGGAAGAAGAGAGTAACTTACGTAGAATAATTTGAAACAAGAAGACAGCACACACAAATTCAGGCTTTAGATCAAATGATGTTGGTTCAAGTCCCAGTCTTGCCACAAACTAGCTGCCACATTCTGAGCTGGTCTCCTCACCTGTGAGGTAGAAGTAATATGAAGTGGAAGTTTGAATACATAACCATTATTTATTTACATTATTATATAATATTATGTTAGTTAGGTTTTCATTGTTGTGATTAAAACACCTGACAAGAAGAACTTAGAAGAGGAGAAGTGTATTTTGGTTCATAGCTTAAGAGGTTTCAGTCCATGGTCAGCCAACTGCACTGCTCTGAGCTTCAGATGAAACAGATAATCATGGCAGAAGGACAAGGTAGAAGAAAGCTTCTCACCTCATTGTATCCAGGAAACAGAGGCAAAATCTAAACCCAGGGGCAAAATCTAAACCCCAAAGTCATGCCTCCAGTGACCTATTTCCTGCAGCCATACCCCACCGGCCTGCAGTTATCACCCAGTACAGGAGTCGTTTCGGATTATTAGGTTACACAGTGATTAGGTTACAGCTCTCATAATTGAATCATTTTGCCCCTTGCATTGACACCAGAGCTTTTGGGGACAACTCATGCCAAACCATAACAAATACCTACCTCATTCTACAAGAGGTGAAATGGTATGCATAAACTGTAGATTATCCCTGGTGTATAGTAAAAATTCAAAAAGTTATGTATCATGATTATTATAAGAGCAAAGATAAATATAGCAAGGGATGAAAAGGTACCACACACAGATAGAATGACAGACACAAAACCATCTTCATCAATTCAAGTAAATTCATTGAGTTTGCTCTGTTTCCAATTGTGCGGATGAAGTGTTAAATAGTCCACTTTCAAAGCCCTCAGATTCCAGTGGAGGGAATGAATAGTTAGATTTCCATTACAATTAATGTAACTAAGGTTGGACAATAATAGGCCATTTGATTGATAGCCTCCAGGAGGGCATCCCATTGAAAACATCCTCTCTGGACCTGTGGCCAAAAAAGCATCTCTCTGTATGTAATCTGCTGGAGAAAACTTTAGTGGCATCTGTACTAAAGTTATGCCAACTCCATATCCCCCTCTCTAAATCTATCCCATTGTGGAGAAAGAAATCAATTGGAGCCAACATTTTGCAGTACCTACTAAACGTCAGGAATTGTGCTAGATTCACCTCAACTAACGTCCACAGCAGCCCTTCAGTCTCATTGCACAGATGAGGAAGCCGAGGCTTGGGGAAGATAAGTAATTTGTCTAAGCATATCTTTAGTGTATGAATCCCTTTTTGAACTGGTCTTTACCAAGCTGACCAGATTCATCTTTTGCCAGACCTTTCCTCCCAATTCCTCCTGTCTGAGCTCTATATTCTGTATATGCCATTCTGAAGTACTTATGCCATATATATTTTAGATTCTGGGAAGATGCAGAACATCATGGCATGGTGGGAATATATGGTAGAGGAAAATGCTCCGCTCATGGCAGCCAGAAGGGAAAGAAAGAGAAGAGCAGGGGCTGGGATCCCAACGTCCCTTCAAAGGCACAGCTCCAATGACTTGACTTCCTCTCCCTAGGCCCCACCTCTTAAATCCCCCACCACCTCCCAATAACACTACAGGCTGGTGACCATGCCTGTAACACATGGGCCTTTGGGGGATATTCATGATCTAAAGTACAGCAATACTTTGGAACAGGAGTCAATAATCTATAGCTCTCTGATCACCTCTGGAGTGCCACCTAATTGTGTAAGTCAAGTCTTACTCGCACATTGCAGCGCCCGTTTGCTTACATATTATCTGCTACTGCTTTCATGCTACAACAAACTGAAATCACATAGCCTGGAACAACTAAAATCTTTACTTCCTTACTCTTCACAGAAATGCTGGCTCACACCTGCTTTAGCGTTTCAAACCTCCCACTCTTGCTCATGTTGTTCTTTCTGCCAGGTATGCCAATTCTTTCACCAGGACCTGGGGGCTCCAACTTTTGAGTGGAAACCCTCTGAGAAAAATGTCCCTAATATTTCAAGGAGTTCCTTTCCAGAGTAACACTGTTCTATGCATACTTCTGTGTTTGCATCTGTCGCATTAAGCTGCAGTTTTTCATTTACATGCCTGTGTGTCCTTAAAGGACAAGGGCTCTATTTTAGGCATCCTAATCTCATCATGCCACCCAATTCCTTGAGCTTTCAGTTAATAGTCATTGAACCAAATCAAGGTCCTTGCTGCCTTTCCCGCCTCCTGCATAGGGTAGCCATGCAATGAAAATATCCTGGAAGCAGTATGGTATGCCAGAAAGAGGCATTAGAAATAAGAATAAGAAGTCAGTAATCAGGAAATGTGGTGTCTCATGTCCCATTTCCATGTTTCTCATCTCATCACCTGAGTGTCCTTGGGCACAACTCTCAGCTCTCAGAATCTGGATGCCTTCATCAGCACCAAGAAGTTGTTGGACTAGACTATCTTAAGTGTCCCTTCCCATACTAAAATTTCTATGAGACTTTATGACTTAAATTCAGCAAATAGAAATACAGTTATCCAGGGAGGCATCTAATCCAACTCTGCTATCATAATGTCAAGGGAAGTGTTGCTGGAAAGAATCCCAACAACATTCCAAAAGTCCAGACTGGGTGTTCATAATATTCTCAAAGCTACTTAAATAAAAGTTTCTCTCTCTTCTTCATAAAATAGTTTTAATTGGCAAACCATGATTTCCCCTTCTTGTCTTCCTGCTTAACAAGCAGGAAACTCTAGAGTTCTACTTACTCAGCATCCACAAGGACAGATGTAGCCTATGGGATATGAGCTATTGCAAAAGGGTAGCAATGTCACTCTGGTGTCCTGCCATCTTGCATTCCCACAGGTGGAATTTCAGTCCTGGTCGGCTCCTGCCTTCATTTACTTGGAGCATATTCCCCAAACTTGTCTCAGGACAAGACTCACTTGAGCTACTTCCCATGGTACATATTTTCAAGTTCCTAACCTGAACCCACTGAGTCTGAACTGCTTAGAGTCGGGCTGGAGCGGTGGCTCAGCGGTTTCGGCGCTTGCCTGGAAAGCACAAGGACCCGGGTTCAAACCCCAGCACCACATACACAACTAAGTGTTGGAGCAACAAAGGCCATGTGAAAAACTAAATAAAGTTGTTTCTCTCTTTATCTCTCTCACTGTCCCTCTCTCTTTAAAAAAAAAAAAAATGAACTGCTTAGAGTGGAGCTGAGGAATCTGTAAGCTTCATAAATACCTTAGGGCATTCAGCAGGAGTTGGAGAACCCTAACTTAGGAGTCTGACTCCCCATGTGATAAGTTCTCCTGGCTGCTAAGCCACAGAGGTTCATCGCCGCTGTTTGGCTGAAAAGCAACTCCATCTGTCACCCAAACCAAAGAGAATTCCACAAAAGCACTTGCTGGCGGGGATGCGTCTTCAAGCCCTGCGGCAGCACCTTCAGGTTGGGCCCATTTGCACACCTGCATATCTCTCCCCAATTTTCCAGCATCACGCTTTGTGAATAATTGCAGTTTTGCTAATTGAATCTGAGAGCACCTGTTTCTTAATCAATATTAATGCATCGCATGGACACAGAATTTGTAATGAATCATTCTAGGGGGAAAGTGGTTAGATTGAAAAAGGGAAGAAGAGTGAGGCATTTGCTGTTTATCGGCAGCCTGATGAACTGTGGCCAGAATCCTGTCTGAGGAAACAGAGGACACGGTGGCCAGAACAGGCAGGGAGTCCCCAAGATACCAAGTCTCTCCACAGAGCTCTGCTGCCTGTGTATCATTCTCCCATTTGGGAGAAAGGGAAATGGTAGACAAGGCCCATCAGCCTCCAAACACCTACCCTATTGTCAGCCAAAGAGCCCTGACTTGGGCTCTGAGCACTTCAGTGTGAGTTTTCTATTTCCCCTCAACCCCCAGGCCTACATCTCTACCACAAACCCTCTCTTGACCTTGCTATAGAAAAAGCCTAGCTCAGTCTGGGCTCCATGACTCCCAGAGATCCTTCTCAACTCTTTGACCCAGGAATGTGAGACTTCAGTGTTTCTGTTCCTATAATAGTTTCAGCTCAGAAGTCCATTTCTCCTCCACCCTGTGTGTCATGAGCTAGAGGCCACCCTTCTATGATCCCTCCATTGAACCTGCAAGCGCTCTCTGCTCCTATTTTCTGTTATTCACTTGCCCACCTGAGTGGAACAGAAATAGCATCCTGGTCACCTGTGTCCCTGTGCCTCACAGGAAGAATGGGAAAATATAGGTTCTTTATGACTTCGAGTTGAACAAATGCCTAAGCACTGGATTATTTCCTCTGTGTAAAGGTGATAGATGTGATTTTACAGTTACCAGGGCTATTACCATGTGGTCAAGGTGTGTTTTTCTGCAATCCAATCTAAATCGATGGAACAAAACCTCCTAACAAAGCGTAAAATCCAGTAAGACCTCATCATCTGGATCACTTATCTAGTGGCCTTGTCCTTAGAAAGCTCTTTGCAAGTGGCCCTGTGACAATTCATGCCTCTAAATGAGCCTACAAGCAGGGCTGGTCATGCTTGACTTCCACCAAATGCAGAGTCTAAAGGGCTGTGTGCTCTCACCCTGGTCCTCCTCTGACTCATCAGCTGAGTTTGGGGACAGCCTCCTGGGTGCTTGATACAGGACTTGTCCCATGCAGCAGCACACTCAACCTGATGAGTCCCAGGGAGACTAGTACAAGGCAAACAAACACAAACGAAAGACAGTCTCAATCTGAAGTCTCCTTTACCATTCAGCATGTGATTTCCTTCCCAAAGACTGTTCTTCATCTAAAACAGATCTCTCCACTATTATTTGCCAAGAAAAGTGCCTATGGAGCCTGGGTTTAGAGCAAAATGGAATATGCATTCCTGAAAGACCTGATCTTTCCAATCCAAGAGGAGCCCCATGAACCAATCCTGCCCCACATTAAACAAATTCTTTCATTGGAAATGTTAATGTCTTCAACCAGGCTGCTTTAAACTAAGCCTAGAAGATTTTCTACAATATTTAAGATAACTTTGCACATACCAAATTATTTATAATGTATGTTATTTTAATTATTCAGAACTCTCAACTGTCCTGAAATCTTTCCTGACCTTTCAGGCAATTTCTCCCAAAGCCAATTCAATATCTCTGCTTGATTATTTCATGGGAACACCAAAATCAAATGTTTGAAATCAAAATAATGTTTTTATTCTCAATCCAAGGTCTCTTCCTTTTCTTTCCCATTTCAATAAATGTTATTGCTATCCTCATAACAGTAAACCACAAACCTATATATAGTATTTGCTCTCTCTCTCCCACCCCATTTCAGAGCTTGTGGACTGTCTGACATGAATCCTCCTGCAGTAGATTCAGCTCTGCCTCTGGAATTTATATCAAGCTAAATGACCAGCCACCTAAATATTAACTGCCCAGGCTTTCCTTGTGCTGCCAGAGCTCATTCTACCCCAACACAAGTGGACTTGGAGTACCAGGAGCAGTCTTCATACAAGGACTATAGTTGGTATAAGTAATGTCCCTCTCTTGCCCTAACCCATTGATGGGACACTCTAAGATTGAGCTATCTAGTTCAGTAGCTAGAGGCCACACCAGGCTACTACACACTTGAAATAGGGCTGGTACAAATGAGGAACTGAAATTTCAACTTTATTTGATTTTAACTATTTCATGTTTAAAAACTGATGCTCAATTCTCTTTGTTCCTAAAACTTAGTATATGAATCCAATTTTTCAACTATAAAACCTGTAAAATCTAAACAAAGATCAAATTTTTCTAAGAATTTGTGCTGTCCAAATTGAGATGCACAGAGAGCATAAAGTGCACACTGAATTTTGAAGACCTTGTATAAAAATTGCCTGGCAACTATCCCATTAACAATTTTTGACCAACTGTTGAAATAATAACATTTGGGATATATCAATATAAATAATGTATACTCATAAAACTAACTTCATCTATTTTTTTGGCTTCCTTTAATGTGGTGATTATAAAAATTTTAATTGTGTACATGGTTGTACTGGCCACAAGTATGCTTTTAGGCTTGTGTTCCAATGACACTAAGATCCAGTACACTGTACAGTTGTTCACCCTTTCTTGATCTTCTTCCCTTCTCTGTCCCCATCCCCTGCCAGTGCTTCCTGAATTCACTTCCAAAATGAATTACTATACTGGAATCTCAGGGTTTGCTTTGGGGGCAACTCAACCTAAGATACATAAAACATCCCCAGTGCTATAAGTTCCTGTCTCTAATACCATGTCTGGACCATACCCTTCCGGCCAGGTTCTCAGCTTCTGTTTTTGCTTCACTTCAGATCTGTTCTTCACACAACAGATAGAGGGAACTTTGTGAAACCCAGATCTCAGCATATTGCATTCTTGTTTTTAAATCTTTTAATGCTTTCCCATTGATCTTTTTAAAAAGCTAAAATATCCTCTATCTGACCCACAAGATCCTACGTAGTCAACCTTCTTACCAACTCAATCCTTCCATTTCTGTGTTTAAGCCACACCTGCCTGCTCTCAGGTTTCCAAGTCCCCTGTACTGGGATCATCCTTCACCCCTCTCTTCATGCAATACTTCTTGCCCAGCTTGCTCCTGCTTATCCCAGTCTAAATCACTTACTTAGTAAAAACAACCTTTTTTTAGGCAAGACTATGTCAGGCTCCCTGCTAGAAATTGTCCTAGCATCCTCCATGTTACCATGAAATTATGTTTGTTGCCATTCAAAGGTATGATGCTTGATGAGGACCCTTTATTTAAAACCTAGGCCCTGACACATACTTAGATACCTAATAAATATGTGTGGAATAAACAAATAACAGATTTGCTATTTTCTATGTAAACTTGGATTTGACTTTCTGAGTTGTGCTTCAAGGTACTAATAAACAGCATTCTCTCCCCAACCCTTGCACCAGGAGTTAGTTGGAAACCCACAAGTCAGCTTCATAATGATGAAATTGTGTCGGAGTATGTGTCTGTAGTTGTTACAGAGTGATTTGAGTGTGCCATCCCCAATTGGACTTACCTCAGCTCAGAAGGGGACAAGTCTTCACCATCAAAGTCACAACATGGCCAAGAGAACAAACTCCAGGGTACCCCCGCTGTGGGTATACCACTCTGAGCAGGGATCATGACATGAACTTCCCAGGTCCCATCCTTTCTCCCAAAGTCTCTGCTATGCTTTAAACGTGAGGTGTCCCCCATTGTGTGAGACAATGCAAAAATTTGCAGAGGCAAATGATTAGATTATGAGTGGGATGACCTAAATGGTAGATTAGTACATGGACTAACTGGTCAGTAACTGTAGGCAGGTAGGGTATGGCTGAAGGAAGTAGGTCACTGGGGGTGAGCCTTTGGGGTTGATAATTGTCTCAGGTCAGCAGAGCTCAATCTCTCTCTCTTTCTCTCTCTCTCTCTCTCTCTCTCTCTCCTTCCTGGTTATGGTGTCCTGAGCTGCTTTTCTCTAACGTACCCTTCCACCATGATGTTACCTCACCTAGGGCTCAGAGCTATGGAGTCATTCAACCATGGATTGAACCTCTGAAACCATGAGCCAAAATAAACTTATCCTCCTCGAAAAGAGTTCTTGTCAGATATTTTGGTCACAGCAAGGAAAAGCTAAGTTAAACAGACTCTCACCAAGGAAGTGAAGCCAGGGGCAAGGAGCCTTTCTCTGGCAAGATCTGCTCATGAGTCAGGAGGCAGGCAGAGCAAGGTTTTACCGTGTCCTGGGAACTGGTTCCTCATCTAGGAAGACGAAATCAACACCATCATCTGGAGGGTCAGGTGAATTTGAGGGTGTGCAAGGGCTTGGAGAGACTTAGAAAAGGAATATACATCAAGAACCTTTATATATTGGTATCCTATTTTCTGTTCCTCACCCATCTTTAAAAAATAAAAATTATTCATTGTCTGACGAAACTGCACTCTAGCCCATGGTCTTGAGCCCAGAAGGTAGCCTTGAATGAAACAAAGTTTCCACTCACTTCTTCCACCAATCCAGCCTTGCATTGCCACCCCTCTCACGAAATGTAATCACCAGACTGATTTGCAGGCTGGTGTGATGGGGGACAGGGGACAGGATTCCAATTAAAAATATGCTAAAGTCCTTTGAAAATTCCTAAGTAACACTAAGGATCTAGCTTGCTGCTCACATTCTGACAGCCTGACAGCCCCACTGGTTGCTCTCTTTTGAAAAACTAACTTTCAAACCTGCATAAACTGCACTTCTTTGTGTTTTAAGTCACACAGGCATGGCAACATGATTATTCATGACTTTTGAGAATGTTCTGACAGTGGGAGGACATTAATGTCCCCAGCCTTATATCAAATTAATATCAGGCCCCAAGAATCAAAGAGAAGAACAAGTAGAGCCCTTCTCCATAGCAGAGAAGGGAGTGTCTGTGCTTTGAAATGTACAGGGGCCTGGGGGTGGCACTTAGAGAGGTGCGTGTTTCTGGCCAGTAGCTGATGAATATGTGTAGGAAGAAGCTGCTGAGGACGCAGATCCCTACTAGCAGCAGAGAGAGCTTCGATTTGTTTTGTGTTGCAAGCAGCAATGCAGCCTCCAAGAGCTCCAAATGAAGGAGGAGAAAGTATCCCCGATGTCGGAAACATACAAGATGGACACCCAGCAGGATCAAGCGGAAATACAACCTTCCAAGGATGGCTACAGTTCACAGAGGGCATACTCTGTAGCCAGCACTGTGCTGGAGCATATGACATAGGATGCCAAGAGAAGTACCATCCTTTATGTTTTACAGAGGGGGAAACTAAGGCACAGGGTGGCTAAACAGTTATCCCACAATCACATTGAGTATAAAAGAAGCAGAATCACCATTTGGACCCAAATAATCTGACACCAAAGACTCAGTGGGCTCTGTTCATAATGCACCACCCTACAGAAGTCCAACGACTTCACCAGTGCTTTCTCTCTCTTCTCAGATGGAAGAGGACCAACCATAGCTCATTTAAGAGACCAGCCCAGACTGAATCCCCCAGTCCTATTCCCAAATTAGGATGAAAATGACCCAAGTAGCCCAGCCTCAGTAAGGGGTCCATACTTCAGTGGATCACCTGTGATCAGTGGTGGGAATACGTACCTCCAATCTGACATCCAGAGGGTTTTATGTGCTCAGCGTCCTTTGCCCTTAATAGCCCTGGCCTTCCCCCTAGGCTTGCACATCACAGGATCTCCTGTCACCAGGCCATTCAACACCATTCAACAGACACTTCGCAGGTACCTGGCAATACGTTAGGCAGGTGGGAAACAGAAAGCAGCTAAGGCAATGCCGCTGCCTTCAGCAGGCTTACAGCCTGGTGCGAGAGATGCTCAAGTGTGCAGAAAATGCAGGGCATGTGACACATGGGTGCCGTGGTGCCAGTGTGCGTGGAAGTCACAGCAAAGTACGCTAAGAGCTCAGAGAGGAGATAGCACAAGCTCATCTCCCGAGAGGTTCCCAGATTATTCTGTTGGTGGTAGTGAGATAAAAAGACATGGGTTTTGGAATAAAATATCTGTGCTCAAATTCCATTCCATCCTGTGACTTCAACAAGTTTTGCTTAAACTCCTTTGAGTCTCAATTTCCTCATTGCGAAATGGGAATGACACCTCTTATCTCACAGGACAGCTATAAGAATTAAATTACGCAACTGCTCACTAATTCAATTTTAAAAATTACTCCTTTCTTTCTCCCGGTCCCTCTCCTCCATGTTCCCATGGCAGTTGTAGACCTTACCACCTTTTAACCTGGTCACCTCTTTCATTTATCTGCCTCTCCCTCTCTCCCACTTGAGAATTCTTCTGGGACTTGGTCCACATTTTAGTTCCTTTATGGCCCCAATTACTGAAACAGGAAATGTTAGTGAAAAATAGGAAAAGCAACCCAGTTTGGGAAAACTTATTTCATGTCATTTCTTGCCCCATATCACTCAACACTTTCATTACAAATCAGTAAGCAAGTTCTTATATTCATTTGCATTTATTTGCATATTTACTTATAATGTGTTGTTTTCTTTATTGTGCCGACATCATAGTAGTAGCAACAACAGCAGTACTAGTAACTAGTAGTATTGACTACTAATACCTAATGTTCCTTAAGTAATTAGTAGGCATTAAGCACTCTTCTTTTTCTTTATTTCTTTATTTTTTTGAAGAGAGAGAGGGTTAGGGAGAGAGAGAGAGAGAATCAATTTTATTTATTTTTTCATCTGGTTTCTGTTTCTCTGACACTTAGTTGTATCTGTGGTGCTAGGGTTCAAACCCAGGTCCTTGTGCATGCCAGGCAAGTGCTCCAACCACTGAGCCACCATTCCAGCCTCATTCAGCACTCTTCTAAGTATCTGCATGTGTCTTATCTACTTCATCTTTGCAACAAAATAAGAGCCACTATTATAAATGAGGAAACTGAGATTAAGTTGTATCTAAGAAAGAAAAAAGGAAGAGAAGTAAGATGAGGGATAGGACTCAAGCAGAATGCAGAGCTCTCCGTCAGCACAACTGGGATGCAGTCGAACCCGGATTCTGCATGTGGTGCAGCCACGGAGGGGGCTCCTCAACCCTCCATGAGCCTTTGCCCCCAGGTGTCACATGTGGTGCCAGCTCCTGCTCCAGGGACTCCCATCAGGGAGGCACAGGAGAGGGGTGAATGAGTGTGCTCTTGTGAGTGCTGATGTCCACCAGCTCTGTATTGGCCACGCCCCACCCAGCTAGTTCCCTTCCCTATGTGCCCCTCTCCAGGACCCAGGACCCAGGAAAACACTGCCACATAGCATGTGTCATCAGCACTTGCTAATTGAATCTGCAAAGAGCCAGGGCCACCTAACATTCACTTTCTTGAACTGAAGAAAAACATGTGACAAGACTGGGACATGGTGTGGTATCCCATGACCAAAGGAGGAAAGATGGAATTTCATGGACCTCCAAGCATGTGACTATTGGGTTTCATGGGAAGTCATGGGGACTCCACACCAGCCACAGCCCTTCCACAGAGCAGGCACTGCCGTGTGACATGGGGCAGCTCCCTTTACTGAGTTCGGGGAGATGGTACGATACGGTGAAAGAAGGCTTTGCAGTGGGTGAGGCTGAGCGGGTGACTCGGTTTCATTTCCTCCAAGTTCCAAGCTCCTGTACCTTCCCACTAATTCCTCCAAACTCCGTGATCTTAATGGTTTAACAGTCTTCTCCCATTCTCAATTTTTACATCTGAGCAGTGAATGTAATATTAGTACCAGCACATGGGACCCCCTGTGACGATCGAATGAGATTATTGTAGTCAGTACAGGGTCTGGCACCTGGGAAGCGTTCAGTACAGTTTAGCAAATACTCGTATTAATTAATGTTTTATTATTTCACAACCTTCCAAGCTCTGCGGTGCTATGCAGCTTCTTGCTTGTTATGTTTTGGAGTCTCCTTCATGTGTCATGATGTTGATCGCATAGGATGCAGCTCAACTGCTACTTGCTCCCCTCTTTGATGTGCGCCTTATGTCTACCAATCTGGTAGACCACAGTCAGTTTTCATGTTCCTCCAGGAAACTTTCCTAAGCACCTCTTTACCCCTCCCCTGCAACCTCCCAAAACACACCCACAGTGTGGGTCAGACACCCTTTACATATCCCAGTAGCACCTTCTACGCATCTCCATCATAGCGCTTCATGTTTTGTATATGATTACGGATATTGCTCATTCCCCTGCCTGTGGAAACTCATGTTTCTATTTCTAGGTAAAGCATACCACCTGACACATTAGAGTTGCTTAAGAAATGTTGGATGGATGACCCAATATGCCCAACGGTGGCAAAACACTGTCTTCAGCTCTCCCCTCCTACTAGTTTGCCATAAATCCTGGGGCATTATCTCAATAGAAACTGTAAAAACCCATTTTAAAAAAAAGAAAAACTATGAACAAGCTAAATATTAATCATCCAAACAGTATTTTCTCATTCAATTGCCTTAACAAATGGCAAGGACAGATGGCATTCAAGATATGTTGTCATGATAAAAGTATGAAAATGTTATTTTGTTTTTAAATTTTTTTTTAAAAAGAACCTGCACATCCCTGCAGACTATTTCAAAATCAACCCTGGGAAAGCTGGTATGGGGAAGAAATACTGGGCTTTGACTTTGGCCTTGTCCCTCTTATCGTATCTCAGTTCTCATTACTGGTTCTTTCCCTTCTGGAAATGTTGTGAACTCTCAAAACTGAGTTCTGGGATGCATTTGGCTTTCAGGGGAAAAGAATCATTAGCACAGATCACACACCTCCTGAGTGCCACACGCAGGGTTAAATGACTCACAGTGTAGGCTAATGGGGTTCTCTTCACAGTTTTTTAATAAGCAAAAACAAAATTTTACTATAACATTGAGGCTACAGCAATGGAGAGAAGTTCATTATGATTGGTTTGGATGTGATGTAGTACCAGCAATTGAAATTTAGTCAGGGACACTGGCCTCCTAAATGTCCCTTTCCATGTAAGCACATGATATCCTCCTTGCAGGAACGTCCCAGCCAGCAATTCTGGCTGGCTTGCCTCATTGAGAGTTGAGCACTCAGATCAATAGAGTAGTATTTTATGAAATTCAATTTATCAGATTTGACACCTTAAAGATGATGAAATGTCTTATTTATTGGCAATCATGGAAACTTCAGGAATGTTTGGCACAGTGAATGTTAAAGCCCAAAGCGGATTTGAAATTTCCTGCCCTTGAAAGAAGACAATGATGGAGCATTGCTTTTGAAAACTGAACCTCAATCCTGAGCCTTCACTTGCGACTTTGTACGAGCCAGCCAGGATTCCAAGCTGAAATGAAAGTGTCATGTACAATGTGTTTTAAGAACTGCTTCTCCCAAAAGCAAAATCAAAAATGAACAAACAGAAAACTAGCATTTCTTTACATGGGCCCAGGCTACAAAACAGCAGTGGCTTTTCAACTTTACCCCTACCACTCCCTTTCCCCACATAAAGTTGCTGCAAACGAACAGGTTGAAATTAAATTCCTTGAATGTAGTGTGGTTTCCAGCTTGGATCCTGGAATAAGAAAAAAAGTGAAAAAACTGGCAGAATCCAAAAACAGTCTGTAGTTCAGTTGCTACTGATGTACCAACGTGAATTTCTTGGTTGAGACAAATGAGCAATGATCATACATGCTATCAGCATTAAGGGAAGCTAGGTGAGGGATATTCCAGAACTCTAGGTACGGTCTTTGCAACTTTTCTGCAAAAATAAAATATAAAGCTTATTTTTAAAAATTTAAGAGGATTAAACCTAGAGGTCACAGAAGATAAGACATGAATGTCTTACATAAAATGAACATTGCCACACGAAATCCACCAAAAAGCATGAGCAAGAGCGCCCCTCTCCTATTTTTTTTAGCAGTGTCTGTGTTTAAGCACACCAGGCTCAGAGGTTCCCTGAGCCTCAACCTTGTCCCTGAGCCTTAGTTTTCTCATCTTTAAAAACAGGAATAAGATGAACTTGCAGTTAATAAATGTTCAGTGTACAATAGTTGAACTTAGTCCAAACCCAAGGAAGGGAATTTTTTTAAATAGTGGAAAATCCCTGCAAGTCACCTCCTGCAACTTTGGAAACATGAGGATTCTCTTTTCAAGGAGGGGACAAGATGATGAGCATGACTAGCTGGCAGAGACCTCTGGCAGGAGGTTGAACTTGGCACCACCCATTTCTCATGCTAAATAAACACTTCCTAATTAATCTATTTTCCTGGAAAACCCTCCAATTCATGGAGCAAAATAGCTGCTTTTCATGAAGTTATTTCCAAGTTTCTCAAAGTAAGAGCAATCTTCCTTTCCTAGGCAAGTTCTATTATAGATAAAAAACTGCTCAAGGGAAATAATTCTGAATTTGTGTGCAACTTATTTTTTTCTTATCTCTGGTGTTAGAGAAATAAATTTAAAATATAAACAAGCTGACATATTCATTTGTCTCCCTACCCCTCTGCCAATAGATAGATTGCCCAGAAAATTAGACGTCATTTAAGGAAACTACGCAGCTCATAGAAGTTCAGCAACCTGCTCAACCCTACACACCTAAGATTGAAGAAGTCAAAACTTGAACCTAACTCCAGGAGCTGTTCTCTTACCTGTCAGGTTTTCTGACCACTTGACTGTTTGAAAAATGTCAGTGTATCCAGGCATGGTAGCACACACCGGTAATCCCAGCAACTCGGAAGCTAAAGCAGGAGGATCTCAAGTTTGAGGCCAGCTTCAGCTATTTAGCTAGGTCCTAAGCAATTTAGTGAGACCCCCATCTCAAAAATAAAAAAAAAAGGACTGGGGATGCAGCTCATTGGTAAAGTACACCTGGGTTTAATCAATCAATCATCATTTCTTTAAAACAAAAATTGTAAAAGAAAATGTTAGTGGACCCAACATTTCCCACCTGGTTCTTCCACATCAGATGGTCTCAGCATGGTCAGGTAGCATACTACGGATTCATCAGCTCCCACATGGAAACAGGAATTTCTTTCTGCTTCTATGCTTAAAATTAAATAAGTACCTTATAGATTATAGAATCAAGCAATTCCAGCAAATCTGACCATGGACTTCTTGCTCTTAAAGGATCCATCTTGATGTGAAACCTTGCAAAGAGACACCATTGGGCTGAGCTGCTCTTGGGTCCATTGCAGAGAGCCAGTTCTTCCTACTCCGCGTGGGCAACCTGAGCCCCTAGCACCCTTTCTAGCTTCCAAGCTGAGCCCTTTCACGACTCAGCACTCTCCTGTTTTAATTGAGTCCTGAGTCCCATTTGCCCCACATGGAGGGCTCCCTACCTCTGCTGGGTGGAATCACTCTTACGACCCCTTAGACTAACAATGATCTCAGCTTCTTCGTTCAGCTGTAAATTCAGACTTGGCTCTGCTGCTTTCTACCGCACTCTTCCAGATATCCATCTGTCTGGCTGGCTGGCCTGAGCCATCTCAGCCCTCTGCACCCCACCCAGTGCCCTTATATGTTTCTGACTTTCCCGCTCGATTGCCCCTGCCCTGGCCACATGCATGCGTGCACACACAGACGCTGGAAGCTGCCTGCTCTGTGATTTCTCATTCATATTAAATGCCGAGTTTCAGGAATAACCAGCCTTCTTGGTTACCAGTAACCAGAGATTGCTGCAATAATGCAGTAATGGAAATATAATGAAGGAATTTATTGTTCCTGAAAGACACCATCTTCCACACAAGCCCCTCGGGTATCTCCAGACAGTAAGCAAGCTCCACGCCTCTAATTCCTCTGGTCCATAATTATCTCAGGAGGACTGTGACCCTTCAGCTCTCCCTATTAAAAGTATATTTCCTTACAAAATGAACTGTGCTTTATTGAATTGCATCATTTTGATCACTGGAAATTGACATATTGGGCTCATTAGCCAGGAAGTTAGATAGATAATTTATGAGGTTTCTCACAGACTGTCCCAGACCACTCATAGAGGGAGCCAAACAGCCCACAATGAGATGGGAGAGAGTTTCCCCAGCAGAGATGCTTTATTTTTCTCTCATTACAGAGATAATGAACAGAAAACTTCCCCAGTGCAGACATTGCTTCCCATCCCTTCCCCCCACCCCAAGATTATATTGCTTTATTGCAACCAGATATTGCAACCATTGGATGGGCACACTGTCTTACTCTGCTCATTAGCACCATTTTTCGTTTAAAATGCTTCAACTGCCGAGATGAAAAGACCATCTGAGTCTTGCCTTTATCTTTAATATTTGAAACTGTTCACACAACCTTTTACAAATCAAATACTGATGCTGCTATCTATTGCTCTTCAAAGTGGAGCGATTATATTGCAGGTCCTTCGCGGTGCGCCTGCCGTTATTAGAAACGAGAATGAGGATGTTAGGGGAACGCTTCTTTCCCAGCTTCGGCCCAGGGTAGAAAGCTGGAAGAGCGCTGGGCTCCGAGTAAAGAAATGTGCAGAGGCGCCTAGCGGGCAGGCTGGCAAAGGATCCGAAGGAGCGCGGAGCGTCCTCCAAGCAGATTCTGCAGAACAGCTCTGCGCCCTTGGAGCAATGCAGCCTCCCAGCCAGTTTGCCCACAGGAGGCCCGCTTCCTTCAACCTCTGCAACCTAGATTCTAGGGGAACAGCCATTCTGGGCCTGGGATGGGTCCACACTGCCCTCTCGTGGCTGTGTCCAGAAGCTACATGTCTCACTCAGTCCTGACCTGCACTCACCAGCGTCTCACTGAGCACCTGCCAGACATCCGGAACTGGGAGCGTTGAGGTGAATAAGACCCAAAGCCTATCTTCCAATCCCTCACGATACTCGGAGGGAATAACACGTAAGAAGACAATTGCAAAGCCATGTTGATGTATTCTTACACATAAGAAAGTTCAGAATGCCCTGGGAACACAGGGCAACTTCATCATGGAGCCGTGGCACTCCCAGGACTCTGAGGAGGTCCTGAAGAATGACCCAGGTTTTGCGAGCACAGGGAAAGGAGGGATAGATCAGGGCCTGCTGGCTGGCGCCACTACATTATGAAATGAGCCATTAGGAGACTATTATAGGACTTTCCTTGAGATGCTGTGTATCATCAATGTTTAAGATGCACATTTTCTTTTCATGGTTTAATATCTCTTTGGGGTACCTCCTACGAAGGATGCTGTGCTATTATTTCATTTGAGTATTTTTCTTCTTTTCACTCTATAAAATAAAACCATAGTGCATTTTAGAATCTATCACATTTGAGATTTGAGGAAACAGAGGCTTAAATTAGGGCATGGCTGAGGACACAGGGAAAGAGACAGATTACAGAGGACTGTAGGAGGTGGAATGTTCAAAGATTGTTGAACACTTACATGGCAGAGGTGTAGAAGAGAGAACAGAGGGTTCCTCTGGGGAGTATGTGTTTGCGTGTGTCTGTGTACGCAAGGAAGGAATTAGCAAAACCAGGGTTTGCCATGAGTGTTTACGTTCATTGATGATAAGGTTGGGGGAGTTGCATAATGGAAGGATGCCACGAAATCACCTCATTGAGTAGAATTATGAGGGGCAGGAGAGTGTGAAAAGGGGTTGGATGACTTCTTTTTGAACCTCTAGATCCATGATCATCTTCTGCTTATAGAAAACAGGAGCAGAGTACTGCATTTAATTGGCTCTAATTCTGATAAACACGCTTTTCTGATGTCAGCTGGATCAATTGCATGAATAACTGCAGTCACTCAATACTTTGTCATGAGTGAGGCTGAAGGGTACCATTTTCTTTCCCATGCTGGATACGCAGAGAGCTGGTTTTAGGATCTCTAGATAATAGCGACTCCCACCAGATAGCACATATTCACCACCTTCCCTTCAAAGGCATATTATTCCATGACGGATATAAATCGGCTGCTGTCGCCATTGCTCTGAAGCCATGATGTGGCTGATCCATTGCACAAAACAGAGCCAAATTCATCTGAGCTACTGCTATTTTAATATGTATCTTTTCACCCTAAACTGAAAGTCCAGCTAGTGTTGTGAGCCTCTTAATAATGTCAGTGGGCTTTTCTTAGTTGTTGATTTTTAATACTTTGTTCCCATTAGCCAGATGCTGGGGAAAAGGGAGAAGGGAGTGAACAGAGATGAGGTGAGAGGGAGAGCATTACAGATGAGGCATGGTGTGGGGAAACTGTCTCTGATATAGAAATATGGCAAATCTGAAGATTCCTTATAGTAAGGCAGAGCACTCCAGCAGAAAATCATTCCTTAGGAAAAATGTCCTTTTGTAACATGATTTATTTCATATTGCAGTAGAAGTTGTTGGACAGATATGAATTCAACTGGACATGGTGGCACATGACTGTAATCCCAATGACTCAGGAGGCTAAGGCAGGAGGATCACAAGTTCAAGGCCAGCCTTGGAAACTTAGCAAGATTCTCAGTTGATTACAAGTTAGTGAGACCCTTTCTCAAAATAAAATATAAGAAGGGCTGGGAATGTAGCCCAGCAGTAAAGTACCCCAGGTTCAATCCCCTGTGGCCTAAAAATATGGAGGGAAGGATGATAGATAGATAGATAGATGATAGATAGAGAAAGGAAGTAAGGAAGGAAAGAAAGCCATTCAAATTCTCCCTCCTTTTCTTGCTAGCCGTACAACCTGGGGAAGTTATTTAACCTTCTGGGGCCTGTTTTTCCTCATTGGTAATATAAAGATGGTGTTACTTCTACCCCTCAAGTTTGGGTGGAAAAATGACTTGTGTGTGGAGCATTAGCAGAGTTTCTCATACTACGAGTGTGTGGAACCTACTGTCACAGATGCTCTATGCTGTCACCCCCAGGCTTGCTCATGTCCCAACACTGAAGGAATACTGTGTGATCACTACTGCCATCCCCCTGTCAGACCTGGTATTTTCCCCTTCCCAGGCCTTCCCTATTCTAGATGTCTCTGGAGGTCCACGTCCTGCGCATTGTGCAAGTCCCATTGCAAACCCTCACTTCTTTGAGAAATGACCCTGGTTCCCTTAGACAGAAGCCATCACTCCTTAGATCCAGTACTACAGCTCAGTACATAATCCACACAGGCTCCTTCGCATTTATTATCGTTGTGATCTATTCATCCTCCCTAAGCCTCAGACTCTTCATCACGTGGTAATAATAAAACTATCTCCATCCTGGCATAGTGGCAAAGATCAAATTGCTAATTCATGCATGGGTACAGACACATAGAGCCCTATAGATGATAGCGTGTTGACATATTATTAGTAGTAGCACATCTTGATGCGACCTCTAGTCAGAAAATGTAATTTCCTTGGCTGCTTGCTCCTAGGAAAGATGCACGCTGTTCCTAAAAATCTGTGTCTTTTTCACGGTCACGCCTGGCTTGGCAAGGGCTGCTGTAGGAAATAGCATGAGGGGCGAATCCAACAGTAAGTGCGCAGGGGTGGAGTCCTGTTTGGATCTGGGTGCGGATGAGATTTATTTATCAGCAGAGGACCCTGAGTCTTGCTTCAAGAGCACAGGAGATGTTCACCACACTTGCAGAGCCACTGATAAATGTGAAGTACATGAAAGCTGGACAGCAATGTGAAATATTAAATGCACAATCACTAACTGATCTGACCAATAGCTTTAGTGAGCTACTAAAGCTACTACATGTCTGACCTTCAAATTGGGAACAGGGGCTGTGCAATCTTGCAGGGAAGAGAAGGAAGCAGTGGAGTGGAAATACCTGGGAATTTCTCCATGATCCCCCAGTATATATACCTGTGAGCCAAAGGTCACCCACTTTTATGTCATTGATCTTTTCAGTTAATTGAATGATTTTCAGATTCAATCAATTTCTTAGGAGCAGTACTAAGAGGATCATAATTTAGATAATAGGACACATTATGTATTCCTGGTAAATAGTGCTATGTCACGCAGTACTGGGTTTCAATATGAGTAAATTCTAACTACCAACCCAGATGACTATCATCTGGTTGCCCCATGTGTGCCTGCCCCATAAAATTTACAATGTGATTCACACACAAAAAGAAAAACGAAAAAAAATCTCAGCAGATAGAAGGATAGCAGTCTAGTTGGATGGATGGGTTATAAATTATAGACACCGTATTCCAAATTTATTATTGGAATGTGTAATACTCTTCCATGTCTGGTGTCATCTCAGCAGCTGCCCAAGTGGCCCACCCCATAATATAGATCTGTTTGCATGAGGGAGAATAGATTGGAAAGGAAGACAGAGCCAGCTACCCAGTTCAGTAGTGGCTGCTAACCTCATGTGGCTATTGAGTACCATTATCCCTCATATCCACAGGGCATTGGCTCCAGGACCTCTCTCAGACACAAAAGATGTACATGTTCAAATCCCTAATATAAAAAGGTATAATATTTGCATATAACCTATGCACAGCCCCCAAGTAACTGAAGTCATCTCTAGATTACTTATAATACCCAATACAATGTAAATGCTACTGCTACATTGTTTATGGAAAGATGACAAGAAAACTGTACTTTCAGCACAGATACAATTTCTTTTTTAAACACTATTTGTTGGGGCTGGAGCAGTGGCTCAGCGGTTTCGGCGCTTGCCTGGCAAGCACAAGGACCCGGGTTCAAACCCCAGCACCACGTACAAAACTGAGTGTTGGAGCAACTAAGGCCATGTGAAAAACTAAATAAAGTTCTTTCTCTCTTTCTCTGTCTCTCTCACTGTCCCTCTCTCTTTAAGAGAAAATAAATAAATAAATACTATTTGTTGGTCATGGTTAGTTAAATGCACAGATGCAGAACCTCTGATATGGAGGGCTGATTATACTTGGCATGTGGTGAGTCCGAAGTGTAATGTGCTTTGAGTGTGAAATGCATATGGAATATTTCCAAGAATTTTTATACAAAGAAGAATGTAGTACATCTCATCGATAATTTTTGTATCAATTACATGTTGAGATGATACTTTGGATACATCAGGTTAAATGAAGTATGTTCATAATGTTAATATCACTGTTTTTGTTTGGTTTGGTTTGGTTTCATGTTTTCTTAAAGTGGCTATCAGGAAGCTTAAAATTGCATCTGTAGCTTGCCTTCTGTCTCTATTGGCAACTGCTCTGTGGGACAGCACCATTATACTACAGCCCAGGTTGTACCATCAGATGTGATAGTTTCCAGAGGATCTCATTTCATTTTAAAATCAATGCATTTGGGTGACTCAGCAGTTCCGGCACTTGCCTGGCATGCAAAAGGATGTGGGTTCAAACCCCAGCACCATGTACACAACAAAGTGCCAGAGCAACGAAAGCCATATGAAAAACTAAATTTAAAAAAAAATTGGTTCTCCCTCTCTTTCTCTTACTGTCCCTCTCTCTTAAAAAAAAAAATCATGGCATTCACTTTTAAAATGCAAATGACATAAAAGGCACACATTGAAAACGTGTCTTGCACTTCTGCCTGTCCCGTACCCAGATTCTTTTCAGTCCCCTTCTGAAGGCCATCTCCCAGTGTCCTAGATTCCAGAGGCGTCCAAGAGATGAGAGACAATGCTCCCCAACCACCCTTCCGCATCCACAGCTCTGTGCTGTCACACATGTGGCCTGACTCACTTATTGCCATTACCTGCTGACAATGGTGAACACCTGAGCATGTCCTGGAGAGTGTCAGTTCACAGTGAACAGAAGTCCAAAGGGACAGGAACTCCAGGGGAGATAAATGTTAAATAATTAGCTCGCATGCAGTGAAGTGATGAACAAGCAAAGGAACTTACTATCTAATTATGCCCCCAAACATCTGCTATTTCTAATTTCTTTGAGAAAACTGGCATCAAGGATTCTACCATCTGACCAGTGGGACCAGCGATGCCCACCTGGGGGGATGTTAAGAAGGCGATTTACGAACTCTGCCTGCACCTCTGTGCCGCTGTGTTCCACAGGCGCCTCCTGAAAGGCATTCTCCTCTTTGGAGATGAAATAACTGGAGAGTTATTTGCCGAAAGCCCTGTGAATCCAGGATTGAATTAAATGACATTACGCTAGAAATAACCTTTCTAAGGCAAGTTTTAGTATGTTAATTAAAGTGGCCTAACCTTGAATTTTCAGTTTAGGGAAAACTGGTGGCCTGAGGATGAATCTATATATGTTGCCCCTTACGTGTATTTAGAAGGAGCTTCAGCACTATATCTTTATAATTATCAAAGCAATTCCTTAAGGCATGGAGAGAGAGTGGGGAAAGAATACAGAAAAGTACTCTACACTGCTGTGCCCCCACCTGCTAGCACTGCCTGTCTATCCAACTCAGTTCAAAGGAACAGCACAAGAAACTTGGAAGAGGGAACCAGAAGATTCCCAAGACCGATCTCAGACCCACTGAGTCAGACATGGGGTGTTGTGGGGGGCAGATACCAAGATGAGCAAAATCTTTTCCATTTTTAATTCCATAAATAGAATCCAAGCATTGTCCATATTCTGAAGCTGCAACAGGAATCAAGAAAGATAAGTCCAGCCATGCTGTGTCTTCCTTTCAAAACAGGTTTGAATATATTTGTATTTTGTATATTATATAGAATATAATATATATTTGATATATCATATTATTTCTAAATACTCACCCACACACACTGCCAAGGGCTATGTTCAACCCAAATTTGACTTGGGCTCATGTAGATAGCTAATGTGGGCTCCCTCCCAGCCCATGAAAGGAGCACTTGAGCAGGTATTCCCATTGGAGGCAATATTGCTGTCAATCATCAGGTACCATCTTGGTTCTGGTTGCTCTATCCAATAGGGACAAGATTCCAGCCACTCACTAGGGAGTCACAAGCACTGGATGCAGACAATAAGGGGCTTGGTAAGAACCCTGAAAGCTTTCAGTGTGCTAATGGGATAAGGTGTAAAGCAGAATTTTCATCCTGGTAAAGAAATTGAAGAACTGAATCAGAAACCAACACTGAACTATGGTCACACAGAACATGGGGTTAGAAGAAGCATGGTGAAGCAGGAAGCCATCTACCGTGAAATCAGTCCACATTCAAACTCTGGCTCTTTTACTCAGGAGCTCTTTGACCCTGGAAGAGTCGCATAACCCTTCATGTGTTGGTGATCTCACTTGGAAAATGGAAAGTTCGTGCCTATCTTTAGGCTGGACGTAGGAAATTCAGATGTTGGTACAGTATCTAAACGGACACAGAAGACATGGCTAGTTATCACGAAATTTAAATTTTACTTAATTAAATTATTAAAATAATAACATTAAATTAATAGAATCACTGGGAATAGTGACTCAAAAGGAAGGCAGTGCATGGGATTCACCTAGAAATCCGTGCGCCAGAACCATTGTAGCAAAACTCATTTCAAACTCCACTCCCTGTGGTGTCCCTCCTTGGCCAGAGCCTGGGCAGGCCTGAGAGGTCAGTAAAGAGCTTCGGGGCCAACAACTACATGTGGCAAGAACATGCTCAGCTTCGTGCTGGCTACCACCCCTGGTGTCCTAGTTGGAGGATGGGCAGCATCTCCTCACTTAACCTACACCTCAGAGGACCAGGCAACACCTTCACACCTGTTCTTCATTCCGCTTGTCCATCTCACCAGCAGCAGTCAAGTTTAAGAGAGACTTGGTTGCAATGGTGCTGCCTAGCATCCCTCTAGAGTTTGCAAAGAAATGACCCATTATCTGAAGAGTCCATATCACTATAAACAGGTTTGATTTTTTAATAATAATATTAATATAATAATAAGCATCATATATGATCATTTCACCTGTTTTTTTTTTTTTATGTTGGCTCTGAAATCCTACTCTTTTCACAGACTGACTCAGATAGAAAAGAGAAAGATTAAATTTAGCAATGCTAAGAAAGGAACCTCTATCCTCGCAGGGTTAAGATCTTGGAAGTAAATCAACTCTCCTACTCAGCTCCATCAGTGGTAACCCAAAGCAGATCACTCTGCTGGGTCCATGTTCTTTCTTACCCACATCTCAGCCACTTCCTAGCAACCCTACCCCACAAGCTCCAAATATTTTTCTTCTGCTTTCTTTCAAAGTTAAATTGCAAAACAAATGCCCACTCTTAAAGCTCCCATCCTTTACCTCCATGCTCCCATCTCAAAATCTAATCCATCCCATTTCTAATCGTTGCTCTGACACTTGTATAACATAAAGGCATATAAACTTCAAAATAGTTGAAAGTCATTATTTTGTGTGTAATCACTATAAAGAAATGTTAAAAGTTTAAGGTGATGGAAATGGCAATTACCCTGAATTGATCACTACCCAATATATATGTTTTATTCAACTTTTTCACTGCTGTGACTAAAGGACCCAACAAGAACAATTTTAGGAAAAAAAGTTTATTTGGAGGCTCATGGTTTCAAAGGTCTTAGTCCACAGAAAGTCTGCCCCATTCCTCAGGGCTCAAGGTGAGGTTAACATCATGGCAGAGGGCATTCCACCTCTAGTCCTCAAAAGCTCGTGAAAATCTGACAATGAAAATGCATTAGTCCATTTTCAAGAATCCTTATAGTCTCAACAGTTCCAAGATTTCCCCCAAAATACCCAGAGTCTCCACTGAGATTCAAAGCAAACTCGTAGTTTGAGCTCCTGTTTAAAACAAAAAATCAAATCAAGCTACATATGTCCAATATATGAAGTTATGTAGTAAAGACTTCTATTCAGAAAAATAGGGGCATAGAAAGATGGGATGGGTCCAATGGGAGACCAAAATACAGCTGGGCAAACAAGTCCTGTAGTTGCAGGTCCACATCTGAAACATATGACATTATATTGTTCTCTCCAAAGGGCTGTGTAGCTCTGCCTCTATGACCTTGCAGGTCACAGGCCACCTGACCTCTCTGTCGCCTTGTCTGTGCTTGATTCCCAAGCTTCCCTGGGCAGACATTCCACAGTACTGGCATTTCTTAATCTTGGGGGTCTCCACTGCAGCTTCAGCTTCCTGCTCACATCTTCGTGCATCACCCTCTCAGGGCACTTTTCCTGGCCTCCCTGATCTTCCTCTGATATCTTGGTGGAATCATCCATGATCCCCTAACTCCAGCATGCTGCAATCCTGAAGAACCAGCACCACATGGTTGCTGTCAAGGTCTGTTCCCATCTGAAGCAGTACCCAAGCCTCCAGGGACCATGGCTGCAGCTGGCTCTGAGTGCCAGGATGGATGAGCATTTGAAAAACCATCCTATGGGGCTGAAGCAGTGGCTCAGTGATTACGATGCTTGCCTGGCATGCACAGGTACACAGGTTCAAACCCCAGTACCACGTACACAACTAAGTGTCAGAGCAAAGAAAGCCATGTGAAAAACTCAATAAAACTGATTCTCTCTGTCTCTCTCTTTCACTGTCCTTCTCTCTTTTAAAAAAAAATTTAAAAATTTAAAAAAAGAAAAACCATCCTATGCCCCCTTATGCAAGAAGAGTGCCCCACTGGTCTCTCTCAAATGAATTTTTACTTTTGCTTCCTCGAGCCTGAGATGGATGTGGTCTTGCCAATTCCTGAGACACCCTCGAGCCATCTTTCTTTTTGCCTCTGGACAAAGTCTCTAGAAATTCTTTAGTGGTGGTAATGTGTTTAACAACTACAACTTCTTTAGCCCCAGTTTTACTCCTATCTTTCAAATTCAAGTTTTTCCAATCTCTCTGCTCTGTTTTCTCCCCTCATTAGCACAACAAACTTGTCTAAAATCCACCAGCAATACCCATGCCACCTCCCGAATACTATGCTGCTTAGAAATGTCTTCCACTAGATTAAGAAGTCTATTGCCTTTAATTTTAGCCTCACAGCAAGTCTCAGAACATGGGCAAAATTCAGATGACTTCTTGGTCAAAACATAACATGAATGGCTTCTAGTCCAGTTTCCGATGGAGTCCTCCTTCTCAGAACATTCGGGAACCCTATCTTCACTTGCACAGTCCTTTCGACCTTCTGGTCTTCTGAGCTCCCACCAGAACCACCTATTAAGCTCCACTTTAAACAATCTAAGGTGTTTTCAGATAGCACTACTGAACATCTTAAAGTTCCTCCCAGAAATTGCAAAATGCTTCAAAAGCTTCTAGACCACATGGTCAGGTTAGGCACAGCAATGACTCCACTTCTGAGTACCAATTTCTGTTTTAGTCAGTTTTTTTGTTGCTGTGGCCCAAAGGCCTGACAAGAACAATTTTAGAGAAAAGGTTTATTCAAGGGCTCATGATTTCAGAGCTCTCAGTCCACAGAAGGCTGACTCCATTCCTCGGGGCTCAAGGTGAAGCAGAACATCGTGGCAGAGCAAAATTTCTCACCAGATACAAAACACACCCCAAAGGGGCACCCCCAGCGACCCCCTTCTCCAGCCACCTCTCCCTGCCTTCAGTTGCCAGTTAATCCCCCGATGGGCTAAGCTGTTCTAACCCAATCATTTCGCCTCAGCATTCCTGCACATGAATTTTAGGGGACACCCCACATTCAAACCATAACAATGTATGTGAATCAGTACAAAAACATTGTACCCCATAAATATGTAAAAAATATCATGCACCAATCAAAAACTAAAATAAAACTTTTAGACAAAGACTAAGAGCCCACTCCTCAGGTGCTTGGCACCAGGAAAATGCCGTCTCCAGATGCCAGGCTGGATTTTTTCTATTTTTCTATGGGATGTAGTATTCTCCTGGACACTCGCTTAGTGCTCCAGCATTTCTAACTCTGAATTTTCTTTCTTTCTTTCTTTTTTTAAAGAGAGACAGTGAGAGGGAGAGAAAGAGGGAGACAATTTTTATTTAGTTTTTCATGTGGCTTTCGTTGCTCCAAGACTTGGTTGTGTACGTGGTGCTGGGGTTTGAACTCACATACTTGTGCATGCTGGGCAAGCTCCGTAACCGCAGAGCCGCTGGTCCAGCCCCTGAATTTTTGTATATGCCCTTGGAATAAAATAACTCAAAGGAAAACAAAAGGATAAAAGGGGAGATGTGCTAGCCAAATAGAGGAGCAACGTCAGTGGGTTGATTTCTAGTCTTGGGTCTGTCACTTCCCTGTCCAATCCTGGACAACTCAGTCTGTGTCTCAGTTTTCTGGTTTGTAGAATGAGAGGTCAGGCTTGATTATTTCTGAAGTCCTTTTATCTTTAGGATCCACACAACCCTAATTTTGCCCATCTACACATATGCTATGCTTCAGTGAGGCCGAAGATTTGACTCCCTTGTTTCTGCCACATTGTTTCCTTGCGATGATGCCCGAAGTGCGCCCGTGAGAGCGCGCAGTCCACCGGTTTTCTGCATGTAGCCTTTATGCATCAGCCTCTTGGCAACTTGAGCTACGCAGCAGGAAACCAGACTACACACTGCCCTTAAATCTCTTAGGCTCACTAATTGCATTGCAAAGAAGAACTATTACACACCTCAGCAGGGCAGTCAAAGATGTGGAGTAGGAAACCTCCATAGCAAAGAAAGGATGCCTAATTTATGGCATGGCTGTCAGGCCCTCTTCACTAACCTTTCCTGGCACTGAGTGGCATTCCTAATTGAGGGCTCAGTCATTCTGTTGCTAAGCCAACACTGGCAGATACAACCCACCTCTCAACTCCCTGCCTCTCCAGCAGGCAGGAACTAGAACAGTCCCTGCTGCCCTGAGTCTAGAAACCTTGAATGGTGTGGAGACTAGACCTGGCCAAATTAAACCCAGTGTGGCCAGTCCACATGGATGCCATATTTTAATTTAATTGATTCCCCAACCCCAGAAGCTGGATATAATAGCTACATGGTTTCCCCAACAGTCTTTCTGACAACATTCTACTTGTTCCCTTTCAAAAAACTGTAGAATTTGGAATCTAACAAGCCAGGGTTAGAATTCTGGCTCTGACAAGCTCTGTCACTCTTTAAGTAAAATCACTTAACTGGACTGAGCCTTCATCCCCCTGTCTGAGAATGCAGATAATCAGGCCTGTTTCACACGGGCAGTGCAAGGATCAGATGAGGTGACACAAGTGAAGTATCAGGCACCCAGCCTGGAAGACAGCACAACCCTGCTGCTGGGATGTTATCCTCCCTGAGCCTCCAATTTTTCATCACATGATAATAATAACATTATCTGCATCCTGAAGTAGTGGCCACCCAGGGTGTTTGTAGTCACGCACTTTCATAGTCACAGTGGGAGACAATCTGCAGAATAAGATCATCTCCTATAGATAAGAATGCCAGCACTCTCATGTCGTAGTGAAGAGCCCAGGTGCCAGCTCCATACAGAAAAAAATAAGCTAATTAATTAAAAGGCTGTTGTTAGATTTCTGAAATCCACAGGATCACTGGGAGATGCAAGGTTTCTGCAACTCCTTTCAAGTTGCTCTCTGAGACCCTGGAAGACCAGGAGCTTTGGGTCACAAGGGCTTGAGGTCTAGTCCTCTCACTTTCTCCCTTGTACCTTTGAATGGAGCCCTTAGGCCCTCTGTACCCAGCTTCCTAATCTAACTGCCCAAAGTGGTAGCTTTCCCAACCAGCAGCTTTAGGAAAGCAGGTGGCTCCTCTCAAGTCGCTGGCCCTCCCTGCCCTTCACACAGTTGAAATTGCTTCCTCTCAGCTACTCCATTTATAGTGTAACATTTGCATTCAAGCTTTGGGATTTATTTTTTAGTATATTAGAGAGGATTTAGATCAGGCTACCTTGAGAGTTGATTATTATAGTTTGGGTATGAGGTGGCCCCAAAAAGCTCTTGTGCTGATGCAGCAATGTTTGGGGGCGAAATGATTCAATTATGAGAGCTGTGACTTATTGGTCCATCCTCCTTTGAATGGACTAAGGTGGTAACTGTGGGCAGCTGGGGCATGGCTGGAGGAGGGGGTCCCTGGAGATGTCCCCTGGGAAAGGTCATCTTCCCTGCAGCTCCTTCCCTGTCCTCTGGAGTGGAGCCACACCCTTCCACCCCAAGGTTCTCTGGGCCTCACCTTGGCCCAGAGCCACACAGTCCACCCACTGTGAACTGATCCTCTGAAGCTGTGGGCCACAATAAACTCTTCCTCCTCTAAGTTGTTTGCTCACAGCTATGGAAAAGTGACTGACACAGAAATATAATAGAAACCTCAGGTAAGCTTTCTATCACATCATGCAAATAACTACTTCCTGAATCTTTTGGAATCTCTAAAGTTCACTGAAGCTCAACTTTCTGCAATAAACATCAATCTTTCTAGCACTATGTCTATCAAGCCAACAGATCTTTTACATGTTTATTTTATGAGTCAGCTCATTTTTAAATACATCTCCTCCTCTTTTTTCCCATGTGAAAATATGGGCTTAGACAACATCTAAGTCCTCCAAACAAAAAGGGATTCATATCAGAATTATGTCTGACGTCCCATCTCTACTAGGGACAAATCTACTCTGTTCATGTGCATAGCTTCTGAGACGAAAAGTGAAATCATTTCTTTACAATTGCTCAGTTACATTATTTTAAACTGACTGTGCTTACACATGACTGAGATTTGGAGAACAGTTTTAGTATTACAGACTTTTAAAATTCAGTGATATAGGAAACATAAAATACAGATTTTATACATGCATGTGTACATATCAATTTTATATTATAGATGTATTGTTTATGTGTATTATATATGTAATATACACACATATATTTATAGTACGGATATCACCCTATTATGTGTGGTGTACCTGTTTGATCTAAGAGCTGTTTGAATTGATGAAATAAAGCAAACAGGATTCAAAAATGGTTAATATTATGTATTAATCGGGAGACTATGGTACCCAAATATTTGGTACAATATTATTCTGGGGGCTGAAGAAGTTGATCAGCAATTGGAGTGCTTGCCTGGCATGTGCAGGGACCCAGGTTCAAACCCCAGCATACATAGCTAAGTGTCAGAGAAACAAAGACCAAATGAAAGAAAAATAAATATAATTGATTCTCTCTTTCTCTCACTCTCTAAAAAAAAAAAGAAAAAAAGAAAGAAAAAAAGCATTATTCTGAATGTTTGAATAAGAGTGTTTTGGGTTGAAATAAGTATGTAAAGTGATAATGTAACATGGGTGAGCCTCATCCAATCAGTTGAAGGCCTAAAGTGAATCAAAGACTGACTCTTAACCCTAAACAAGAAGGAATTCTGCAGGAGACTGCCTCCAGACCTGAGCTGCAACATTCGCTCTTTCCTGAGTCTCCAGCCTGATGACTTAGGACTTAGCTACAGTTTCAGCTCTTCTCTGGGTCTCCAGCCTGCTGTCCCACCCTGCAGATTGGCCTCCATAATCATGTTAGCCAAGTCCTCAAAATAAATCTGTTTATTTCATACATGTGTGTGTACATATAGGTGCATATCTTGTTGGTTCTAGTACCCTGGAAAGTCCTATTAATAATCCCAAGCATTCTGAACTCCAAACTCTTAAGTGGTTCCCCTTGAAGAAAACATCATAATATTGCACTAAGTAATCAGCTAACAATTATTAATAATTTAACCGTAGTGAAGATCACAGGTTTCAGAACTAGAGATGCCTGGGGTCAAGTCCTGGTTCCCCCTCTGAAGGCTGTTCAGCTCGGGCACCAGCATCCAGAGAGCAACCACTCTGCCCTGCAGGAAGCCTCCACGGCACACGTGGGCTTAGCCTATTATCTTCCCACTCTGGGGGAGCATATGGCATATTTGGTGCTGGATTGGGTGAGGGAGAAATTCTGAGGATTAACAGAGGAAGTTCAGGTTCAGAATTCAGCATCCCCTCTCCCACCACGTAAAGGTTCAAACCAAGACGCCATCTGTTGTGAACAGGATCGTGGCTGACTTTCAAAGAACAAAAATTCTCCTTAGCTTAAAAAGGTACCAACTCAATTTATTTCCTGCTAGGGTCACCAGAATGAAACAGGAGATTAATCCATTAAAAAGAGGCCCTGCCACATCATGAGCTGCTGTACAAGAACTGTGTTGACTATACAAGGACATTTAGTTTTCTGAAAGGAATATGTTGGGGTGACGTTTTTTCTTTTCTTTGCAAAAGAGCACATTCCTTTGACAAAGTCTCGCGTTATCAACAATATTGATTGACATGCAATATTGACAGGCATATATGTAGAACATGTATGACCCTGTGGGTCAATGCCTGTAGCTCCATTCAGTCTTAAACCATTATAAATGTCTGCAAGTGAGGAAACCAAGGGTCTTCTCTGACCTTCAGATTTCTCCAGGCTTCTTCCTAGAATGAACTTCAGAAGCCACATGTCCAGTTTGACTCCTTCATGTTCCTGAACAAGATCCCTGCTGCCTCTGAAACAGGCTAAGACCTGCATCTGCAAGAAGCAGAAGAATTGAAAATCCCCAGCAAACTTTTCATCTGAAATAAGCTAAGACGCTTGCATTTGCTCATGTCAAGATTATTGGTCTTGAGATTGCTACCTGCCGGCTGTGTGATTCTGGACAAGTCACTATGACTTCTCCACCCTCACTAAGTTCCTTCATTTACAAAATGGACAAACACACATCTCTGGCTTCATGTTGCACTGAATTATAATAAGACCAAAAGATCCATGGGGCAGCCAGAGGCAACCTGGATGTTCTTCAGCTTCAACTTCTCCTCTCAGCCCTGGTTTCCAGTCCACAAAATACAACCTTCTTCCTCATGCTGAGCACCAAAGCAGCTCCTTGGAAACACAGTAATTAGCATTACAGATAAAATGACACTGTTGCAATGTTAATTACTATAGTGCAGCTGTACCATTCGATTTAGATATCATACATAACGTTGTCAAGCCTTTATTTTTAAATTAAAGTGCAACAAACCATACCCTGGCTACACATCTTTTTTGATTAATACAAATTAATGTTATTTTGGAGTCTTGGTAGAGGGTGGGGGTTTGGGGACATTGCATCTAATTATAAGAACACAAAGACAAAATGGTAGAAGTCATGGACTCCCATGGCTTCTAGCCCCCCCCCAAAAAAATCTCTGGGTAATAGAGTGTGAATTCCATGAGACCAGGCTCACCTTTCTAACCCCAGCTCCTAGCACAGGGTCAGGTGCATTGAATATCTTCAGACAGACAGAATGAATGGGTGAAGGTGGAGCCAGGTGTGCAGAAGGGGTCTAAAGGACAGGTAGAGGAACACAAGTCACAATGGTGTGTTCTTGATTCTCCTAGTTTTGTTTTTGTTTCAAGTCTTCAAAATGATCTTGGGTGCTCCCCATATGTAGCTCTTCCAAGTTCAAAATGAAATGCAAGTGAATCAGCACAGTGCAGAAAAGTTCTCCCCTGTGACATTTAACAAGCAATGCTACCTTCCACCAAGGTCTGGGAAGTGGGAAGAAAGTGGGGAAGGAAGACCAAGAAGCATCCTCCTTCATCAGCTGGGCACCCCTGCAGTAGGCCAAAAGAGGGAAGGAGGAGAAAGAAATTGTTTGACCATTGCATATATCATTTACTTAGGATTTATAACACACTCATGGGGGGAATTTTTTCAATTTTTTTTTTTAGAGAAACAACTTTATTTAGTTTTTCACATGGCCTCAGTCGCTCCAATACTCAGTTGGGTACGTGGTGCTGGGGTTTAAACCCGGGTCCTCATGTTTGCCAGGCAAGAGCTGAAACCACTGAGCCACTGCTCCAGCCCTTTTTTTTTATTTTTTTATTGTGGTAAAATATATATAGCATAAAAATTTACCATCTTAACCATTTTTTAAGTTCTCCAGTATATAGCACATTCATATTGTTGTATAACCTTCAGTACCACCCATCTCCAGAACTCTTTTTATCTTGCAAAACTGAAATTATATAACCATTAAACTAACTTTTCACTCCTCTCTCTGCAGCCCCTGGCAATCACTCTATGTCTTTATGATTTTAAATACTTTAGAGACCACATATAAAAGGGAACCCATTTATGCTTAAAGTAATTACCGATAAGGAGGGACTTTTGTCCTTTTGCTATTTGTTTTAAAGATGCCTTATAGTTTTATCTCTCCCTCATTTTCATGGCAAAAAAATATTATCTCTATTTTATGGTTAAGGAAACTGAAGCTTCAAGAATTTAAGTCAACTACCCAAGGTTACACGGCTAACAAGAGGCAGATTGGGACTCTTTTGACTCCAAAGTCCTTGATTTTTCCACCTGCTGTGTGTCCCTGTGCTTTCTACTTACTGGAAAAATGCAGACAAGCATACAATATGGTCCTGCCTTGCTTCAGTGGGCAACAATTTTCTTAGGAACATTAGACAGACACAGACAAATGGATTTCTAGAAATGCAGGATGCCCACAAGAGTTGCCCAGTGGCACAAAGCATTCGTGCTGTAAGAATCAGGACAGCTCTTGATGCAGAGCAGCATACCATAGGTGTGTGTGGATGCTACTGGATTGAATCCCACGGTCCTGAACTTAATGTCATTATACAAGAATTTCAAAGGTCCAGCTCTGTGGAAGCTACTCCCCGTATCAGATGGATTTGGCAATACATAGCAAATGGTATGATATTGGGTACAATATTTGACCCACAGTTTGTCTCATGAAATAGCCCTTGATTTAGTAAAATGTTTTATCCTTAAAGATACTTACCATAGTACTTTTTCACAAAAGTGAAAAAATAAAAAGAGTATAAAGATTCAACATTAAGCTCTATACCTTTACAATAAAATATTATGCAACCATTTGAAAGTGATATTACAGAACTGTTAATGGGCTGGACATGCATATATATGTAAAAAACCAATGTATTATATGTTTATATACAGATATATAAAATGAGCTCATGAAGCATGTGTCTATCCATTGTTATGAGGGTGAAAAATATCTGTAACAAAAAATTAGTAGTGGTTATTGACTCATTGTGGAATTGTGACTGACTCTTTTTTCTTGAGCTGCCTTATATCTTCTATAATACCATAGAAAAATAAATTATATTTAGATACAAAGTAATGTTAACCACAAATATCATGGAACCATTGTGCTGCAAAGAAAGATATGAATGGGGACATGGAAAGAAAATGACTTCTCATTGTCTCATAGCAACTAAATAAACACGCATTTAAAGCTGAAGAAAAGGAATGGAGCCTTTAAGGGGATCTTTTGGTTGCAAGGAATGGGTAACTAAGAAAAAAGAAAGAAATTTATCAGTAAGACTCATGTCTTACTGAAAGCAGAGCCCCTGAAGGAACTGTATCATAGGGACACAATAGTCACTGAACTCAAGCAAGTGTTCTTCCTTTCTCGCCTCTCTCTCTCTCTCTCTCTCTCTCTCTCTCTC